>CAUYSK010075591.1:0-111263 GCA_963575035.1 Avahi laniger
GTCTATGTTATCGGATATGAGAATGGCTCCATCAGCTTTCTTTGGGTTTCCATTTGCATGAATATTGTTTTCCATCCCTTCACCTCTGTCTGAATGAGTCCTTGTGGGTTAGGTGTGTTTCCTGGAGACAACAGATAGTTGGTTTGTATATTTTAAAAATCACTCAGCCAGCCTATGTCTCTTGAGTGAGGAATTCAAGCCATTCATGGTAGATAGTGTTTTTATCCCATTTTATAGATAAAGAAACTGAGACTCAGAAAGGTGAAGTCATTTGCTCAAGGTCAGTGCTAGTAATTAACATCTGCCTGACTCTAAAGAGCATGCTTTGAACATGGCCACATCCTATCTCCTAATTCTCTGCTGCTGCAATGCCCACTTACACTGAAACATGAAGCTTTACTAGTATCCAGTGACAGTTCTTGTACAGGAAGCAAGTTTTAGTTGGAAAGTAACCTATGCTGAGTGTCTCAGCTCCTCTGAGCACTACCTGGGCATTAAGCTGATCTTATCTCCACATGCTGACAAACGTTTTCAGTTTATAAAAATCAAATTTTCCAACAAAGTAGTGCTACTTTAAAAATACAGAATTCCACTCTACTCCCATAGAGTAGAGAGGAATACACACACACACTAATTTAAAAAAAAGTTTGAGCTATAAAGGTCAGCTGCCCTCCCTCAGATAGCTGTGGGGCCAAAAGTTTTAGCCACAAAACCTTGCAGAAAGCATAAGGGAGGTGAGAAACCAATCCATCAGTCTTATATAAAGATTATAAGTTATTATATAAAAGTCAATTCTTATGTCCTAACAAAGCTTTCCATCTGCTTCCTGGCATTCAAATAGCTAGAACTTTTAATTAACAAAACTATTTTCTTATACTTAAATATTAAGAAAGGCACAAAGGGGTGAAGAATAGGGAATGAAGAATATTATCCAGGATTATTCTTCTTTAAAAACAAGAACAAAAACAAAACCAAAACTTCCTGGATATGCGCTGGGGATCCAAACATCTATTCTCACTCCCTAAACTTTTCTATCTCTAATAAATGTAAGTCCCTAATGAATAGGGACTGGGACTGTTTTGCTGATGGCCATATCCCCAGGTCCTAGAAGAGTTCCAGACACAAGTAGATTCACAGTATTTATTAAATTAAAGAATGAACACACAAATGGAGAGCATTGTAGAGATGCTGGGGCATACAGTTCAGAGGCATGCATGCAACTTCAGACACTGTTATGTTCCATTCACTGATTTATTATGGCAGGAGAAGGTTTTCAGATAACCTAGAGTTCATCAGAATACTGAATCAAGCAGGTAAGTTGTAGTGGAGTGATAATGGTCCCGGCTTTTTTTCTGCCTCTCAATATCTACACTGTTTAGTAGTTACCCTCCATATTGACTCTGGGCTTGGCCAGGTGACTTGTTTAGATGGGACAAGCCAAAATAATGCAGACAAAGACTTGAAAAGCACTTGTGCATTGGGGCTTGCCCTCTTGTTGCTCTTGGAATCCTGCCACTATGGGAGCAAGCCTGGGCTAGCCTGTTGGACAATGAGACATTCTAGGCACGGTCATTCCAACTGCCTTAGCCAATACCCAGGCAACCACTAGACATATGACTGAGGCCATCTGGGGCCAGTCAACACCCAACTGCCCAGCCAAGTGACCACAGAAGCATGAGCTAGACCAATAGAGATCAGACAAGCACAGTCCAGTCCAGAAAAGCCACCTGATATCATTGTGATCTAAATAAATGGATGTTGTTTTAAGCCACTAATTGTTTGGTTTGTTTTATAGCAGTGACTGACAAATAAGTGTTTCCCAAATTAATCATAAGAACACCTGGGTGCTGGTTTAAACTACACATTCCTGTAGTACGGTGGTTCTCCCCCAAAATTAAACATAGAATTATCATATATATGATCCAGCAATTCCAATTCTAGATATATACATAAAAGAATTGAAAGTAGAGTCTCAAAGAGATATTTGCATACCAACGTCAATAGCAGCTGTCTTGCCCTTTAGCCAAATGGTGGAAACAACGCAAATGCCCATTGATGGATAAATGGATAAACAAAATGTATACACACACACACACACACACACGCGCGCGCGCGCGCACATGTGGAACATATAGAATATTTAGCCTTAATAAGGAATGAAATTCTGATGCATGTTACAACATGGCTGAACCTTGAAAACATGCTAAGTGAAACAATCCATTTACAAAAGTACAAATGCTGTGTGATTTCACTATATATGAGATACCTAGAATAGTCAAATTCACAGAGACAGAAAGCAGAATACTGGTTACCAATGGCTGAGGGAAGAGGGGAGTAGGTAGTTACTGTTTAACAAGAACAGAGTTTCAATTTGGGATGATGATAAAGATCTGTATGTGGATAGCAGTGTTGGTTGCACAACAAAGTGAAATGTACTTAATGCCACTGAATTGTATACTTACACATGATTAAAGTGGTAAATTTTATGTTATATGTATGTTTTACCACAATTTTAAAAAAAAACCCCATCAATACATAAGTGGATTAATAAAACGTGGTATATGTACACCATGGAGTTCTAGTCAACCACAAAAAACAATGGTGATCTAGCACCTCTTGTATTATCCTGGATAGAGCTGGAGCCCATTCTACTAAGTGAAGTATCACAAGAATGGGAAAAAAGCACCACATATACTGACCATCAAATTGGTTTAACTGATGAACACTTAAGTGCCTATATAGTAGTAACATTCATTGGGTGTTGGACAGGTGGAGGGGGGAGGGGATGGGGATATTCGCACCTAATGGGTACAGTGTGCACCAACTGGGAGATGGACACGCTTGAAGCTCTGACTCAGGTGGGACAAAGGCAATATATGTAACCTAAACATTTGTACCCCTGTAATATGCTGAAATAAAAAAAGCCCCAAAACCTACTCGACCTGACCCCAAACCAACTAAGTCACCATCTCCAGGGCAGAGGCGAGTTTGTAGTAGATCAGTGGTCCCCAGCCTTTTTGGCACCAGGGGCCTGTTTCATGGAAGACAATTTTTCCATGGTTTGGGGGACGAGAGGCGAGAGCTCAGGGGGTGATGCGAGCCATGGGGAGCTGCCGTAAATATGGATGAAGCTTTGTTTACTCACTCACCGCTCACCTCCTGCTGCGCGCCTGACCCTTTCCTAAGTTTCATGGAAGACAATATTTCCACGGGTGGGATGGGGTGGGGAGGGGAGGTGGCAGAGCTCTGCAGCCCGTCCATGGCCTAGGGATTGGGGACCACAGTACTAGACAATTGCATCTCTCAAATTGTTTCAGTGTATAATTCAAAGACATGTATACATTAGATCAGAATTTAAGTAAGTATCTTGCTTTTTTCTGAACCAGGGAAGTATCTGGAAAAGTCACAAGATATTGGCTATATTTGGAGGACTAAGTTCAGTATCCAAGCCCTTCATTTAATCATGGAAAAGCACCATATTTCAGATAAAACACACTACAAGGGAAATCCCTTACTGTTCTCGAGTTCAAGGCTGGGAAAGCTGCCTGTCTTCCATTTGTTTAGGCATCCAGGGGAAATACCACATTGAATCCAAAAGGTAATGCTAACCTTTTTATTTTCCTACAGTATTGTAGCAAGAATAAAGTGAATCATTCTGAAAAGAGCCAGTCGTGTGAGTTTACTTCCCTTTCCCAGTCACCAGATGTAAGTAATAATGAAAAAATGTTGCACAGAAACGATCCTAAAATAATTTCTATTCCAGGTATGAAAACACTGCCTCTCTTCCATAAGAGGCTGGCTGTTATTTACGCAAGATAGAACTTTCAAATAGTATCCTCAGGTAGGTAATTCAAATGGTAGAAACTATTCCACATTCTGCAGTGTGTAATTACAAAAGAGAGTTTCATCTTCAAACATTTCACACATATTAGTCATGGAACTTTTAATGCCTCTGAATTTTTGATGGGTTACTCAATGATGGTTCAGGTTTTACAGAAGTCTCTGGGAAATTTTAAAACTTTGAACTTTAAAAATTTAAGTTCTAATAATGAGGAAAAAACCAATATGCAAGTGACAAGTAAAGAAAACTAGGTTTTCTTTTCCTGCAAATATTCTGCTTAGCAGTGAATATAATTCAACTCTTGTCCACAATCATTGTAGATTGTCATTGGTTCTGAAATAAGAATACATTTTGATCGAGTATGCAATATAATTGCCCTAAACATTTTCTCCTCTTTAAAATGGCATTTTCAGAGTGTTTTTATGATACGTACATCCTAAAATTGTTAAAGTTTCAAATATAACAGACTATAGATGTTAAATTTTATTTTTTTAGTACAAAATGGAAAGAAAATATTGGATTACGATGTAATACCCATTATCATTCAACGAGTGGTAATTTAGTTGCCTGGCTCTTATTTCTGAGGAATCAACTATTAAAAGTCCTAGAAAAGCTTCAATTCATATGGCAGATTCTTCTATAATACAGCACTGCTTGACTGGAAACTTTCTATAGAAGATTTTCAGGTTGTTTTGAACCAAAGCTAGATTCATCGGTTGCTGCCACACTCCATGTTTCATGCTGAACTACTCCTTCTAGATCCCTTATAATTTTGTCATGTTCCTTCATACCTATATACTATTCATTGTTCATAATGGTCAACTGTGAGTAGCCTTCTACCCTTTCTCACAACTAGGAAACCATACAAACCTGTGTATCTCCTACCTGTGAAAACTAATCTTCTATCACTCAATTTCACTTCCTGAATTTCTACCTTAGTTACAGGGTTATTTTTCTCTTCTTGCTTCAAAGTCATCTATTGTGAAACAGTCAAACAAAAATGCATTTGTTTTGTAATCTGTACTTTGTCAGAGCACACCTCTTCCTTGCTTTGCTTTACCCAGCATATTCGACCTGCAAGTGTGACAGCTAATCAAACGTCTATTCCTCTCCAGAGGCTCACCTGAAATTCCCGAAACTGACCCTTCTCAAAACTTCTCTTGTTAAAATATAGCACATACTGGTACAAATCCTGGAAGATTGCTCTCACGCGGTAAAGTGCCATTTTCTTCCCTGTCATCTCTGAGGATCTTACCTGCTTGAATGTTGTAGTATGATTCCCACCTCACACCTCTGCAAGTTCTTTTCTCACTTGGAATTCTATGGAGATGCTAACACTGGACTAAGGGAAAGACAGAATGTGCTTGTTGCCTATGTTTTCCAGAGTAACTCCCTGACAATGCCAGCTTCTTTTTAACTGTACATACTGAAAGAAGATCCACAGCTGCTTCTAAAATTTAAGCCTCCTGGTCTCAGCTCTGCAAATATGCACTATTGTGAGGCTCTTTAACACTTGTGCAGAATGGCTAAAATCTTGTTTCAAACCTGAAGCAATAGTTGTTAATGTATGTGCAAACCACCGAGCCTTGCTTTTCCTTCCATTCAATCTGCATATTATTGCAACAGCAGGCAGGGTAGGATTTCATTCACAAAAGCATTCAACAGCATAAGTTGGAAATTTATATGTTCAACACTATACTGCATTAGATTTCGAGTGGTGTTGATGGCAAGGACCACATCCCATTTATGTCTGTCTCCTGAAAGCTTCGTGCAATGTTTGGTGCATAGTAAGCACTTAATACATCTCTGTTAAGTGAGGGATAAGATGTGACCACTGCCTAACATGGATCCATAGTCCCATACTCTGATACAGAGGAGTCCCCATAAATGTGGGGGAAGCCACCTGGTATGGGAACTCCAACTGGCCTGGCTCAGGATTAGAAGATGCAGTAAAAGACATGGTTCTGACACAGGTTAGTTGTGCAACTTCGGGCAAGTTGTTCAGCCTCTTCCAAGTCTCACTCTCTTCTTCTATAAAGTGGATGGGGACAGTCATGCCTGTCACCTTTATAATAAGGCCATGGTTCGTAACAGCTCTTTATAACTTACAAAGGCACCTATAACACTGCAACATGATTGAGACACATTTGCTAAGAGCAAAACTTTCAAAGATAGTGATATCTAATGATCTCTCTGTTTCATTTAGTCATTCACTTAATAATGTATATCTGTTCCTCTTTGCTTCTGTGCTCATTGCAGAGAGAAATGGTGAACCAAAAGAAACATGGTCCTTTTCTTCATGGATCCAAAAGTCTCATAGATGACACAGATATAAATTTAATAAACACACAAATAAATGTCAAATAGCAATGGTAATAAGCATGATATTACCCAAAATGGAATTTCTAAGTGTGTGTTCATGGTTAATACGTATTAATAATACAAATATTATATTAATAATATAAATATATTCAAATAGTATGCATATTTAACATACAAATAATTCCCATTATTTTTCTCTTTAATTAAAATTTAACTTTAGGAGAGAGAGAGAAAAAGGAGAGAAAAGTAGAGAGAGAGGAAGGAAAAGGAGAAATAGTGATTTTAAAAGTGCCGGTAACCTGCTGGTCAGTAAGACAGTGTGAGGTAGGGCCTATGACTCAGGTCTTCCTCACTCTGTGCCAGACTCCCTGCCTCTCAATGCCATTCTGAAGGTGGTTCTTAGTATTTAAAGTCACTAAATCTTTTATAACATAAACCTAAATGCAAGCTGGCTATTTAATCTGGTGGTCAATCCCAGAGATAGTGACCAATGGTGGGTGATTTATGAATTTTGGAGGGTAATTCTGACCATATGTAATTTTTTCCTTAAAGCTGACCTTAGAACCAACCCCAGTCTTGAGGTGCACTGAAGAGTTTGGTATTTGAACTTGGGTAGACAGGACATGAGTCTCCTTTAGGCCTCTAGTCTGGGCATAGCCCATATTTCTACTATAGGAGCCAAGACCACCTTTCTAATAATCTTCTCTAGAATTTGGGCCAAAAGGCAGCAAAAAGTGCACAGGACTTTGCTGCCTTCAACTGGTTATTTGTCTGTGTTTTTCTCTTGACACCGCAGGAAATGACTGCTGTGATCTGGGGCACTATAGGAATATTCCTGAAACTCCTTTCATTAGTGACCCATAATAGCATCTCAATGTCACTCCAATATCTAAAATTTAACACTTAATTTACTCAGAATGGAGGTTCTGAGGTTCTAAATGTGGACTCGTGGTTTTTAATACATGTCATTCACATCTTTTACTCTTTCATTAAAATGAAACTTAAGTTGTGTGTTTCATTCCACAGGAGGCCATGATACAAATAGCTCCTGAGCAGCTTTGGATAACCTACCCCAGGTCATGTCATTTTGAATTTAGTTGTGAATATTTTAGCCACAGAAAAATTTTCACCTTACTGAGTACAACAAAGTCATTTTGGAAAGAGAGCCAATGACCAAATTAATTCTTTTATGGAGCTGTCTGATTCGATTAAGTTGTTATACCGCATTTTAAAACTCATTAACAGGAACTATCAAGCCATTTTGTAAGTGATTTTCTTCTAATGTCTTTACATTTACTGTCCTGGAAGGCTTTTGGTGTCAATCAAAATAGATGACAATGCTAAATCACTGGCTTCATAACATAATTCAACAGTGGATGAATACAGCTGTCGCTGTGAAATATGACCTTGCAAGAGTGGCTGATTTGCCTGTTGCCTTCTTTGATAAGAAAAATATATTTATAATGACATTGCAGTTGTACACGTATTTCACAGTGTGTGTTATTAGGTCATTAAGTATGAAATGTTCAATTTCAAATCAAAATTGTAGTTTATTATATCTCAAACAAGAAGCAGTAAAATTAATCAAAATATTATGTGCCTGAGCTGTGGACACAGTTTTGCTATCTTAATGGTAGCTCATTTATGCCAGCAGCAAAGAAGCCTGGAGAGCAAGTGGCAATGAAATTGCAAAAGGCGTTTTTCATAGCTTGTTGAGAATTGAATATTTTTCCTTACAAGAAGTGGTCCAAAGCCTGGAAGAAGTGATGATCAGTTGGTGCAAGGTCTGGTGAATATGATGGATGACAGAGAGTTTTCAAATCCAGCTTCTGTAGTTTGAGCAGTGTTTGTTTGTGCAACATGTGGTCAAGCGTTATTTTGCAAGAGGATTGGCCTGCCTCTATGGACCAAACTCTGCTGCTTAATCACAAGCATCCTCATCATTTTGTCCATTCAGTTGCAATTGACATCTACTGTAATGGACCGACCAGGATTCATGAAACTGTAGTGGATAATACCAGTGCCGGACCACCAAACAGATATCAATAGCTTGTTTTGATGACTATTTGGTTTTGGACTGTTTTTCGGCACTTCATCTGTATCCAACCATTGTTCCAAATGCTTGCGATTGTCAAAAAGAATCCATTGTTCATTACACATAACTGTATGGTGTAGAAATGGTTAGCCTGTATGTCCTGACAGGAAAAAAAAGGCAAGTTTCAAGATGATTTCTCTTTTAATGCTCATTTAATTCATGCAATACTCATCTACCCAGCTTTCTTACCCTGCTGATTTCTTTCAAATAGTCCAGTACTGTTGGAATAGTAACGTCAAACCTTGCTGCTAATTCATGCTCAGGTTGAGATGGATTTGCTTCCACTACAGCTTTCAGCTCATCATTACCTCCTTGATCTCATGTTGCCCACATGGCTCATTTTCAAGATTAAAATCATCAGAACAGAACTTCTCAAACAATTGATGTACTATACATTCATTAGCCACATCCTTCCCAAACACTTCATTGATATTTTGAGCTATCTGCACTGCATTGGTTCCATGACGGAACTCATATTGGAAAATAACATGAATTTTTTGGTTTATCCATGATTTCACAAAAATATCTCTAAAGAAAAAATTGAAAGATAATCACAAGCCAAAATGTGCATTTGAAAGAATGAGGATGTACCTTCACAATAAAAATAAAACAAGAAATGTCAAAGTGAAATGTCAGAGATATCAACTGTCAAACTTAGTACTTAAGGAAATCAGACATTTTATATTTAACAACCTAAATATTTTATAACAAGTTTATTTAATGGTAAAGAAATTCCCTCTAATATTAGGTGAAAGAGGGAAACTTTAAAAACAAATCGTTTTCACTCTTTCTTCTTTTCAACCAAAGCTTCCTCAAAATAGATTCTAAGTCAGAAAGCTCCATTGGAAAGAAACTGATGGTTGAAAACAGAAGGAATATGGCTTTACTGGGCAAGCTTAATGAAAGAAAGAGGAGACAGTTGGATAAATCTGCACAAAGGAGGCGTTCAATGATCATGTTCCAGAGCTGAAAGCTAAACATAACACAGTAGAGAATTAACTACTTAGATATGAGGAGTAAGGCCTTGGCAGAGTCAGTCTCTGCAAATTTCTCCTACAATAACAATTTCCTTAAACAGAAATCTCACAGATTTGCCAGATAAGTAGTTACAGTCATTATTTCTAGTAATACAGGAAAAGTATAAATAGGAATTAAACTCTCATGTGACCAAAGAATAGTGGCAGCAATATTCCATATTTCTCACAAAATTCGTTAGACACAGCTGTAGTGAAACATAACACTGAGATATGGGAAAGGCAATACTGCTTAATGTGTACTAAGAATGCACCATAAATGTAGGCTAATAAAATGTTCATTAATTTAGCAGCTATTGATTGCCCTTGCTATTTTCAAAATTTTGCACTGGGTGGGGGGATGACAAAGAAAAACTACAATATAGCCCTGGCATATCGGGGCATATGCTGGGCAGACAGAAATGTCAAGATGTAATTCCTACCCAGGGCAGAGACAGACAAAATACTACAGAATCAAAGAGGAAGGAACTACTAATGCCAGAGAGTTCACAGAGGCATCGTGGTGGGAGTGATGTTTGAGGTGTTTCTCAAAGCATGAGTAGGAACTCCCCAGGGAGAGAAAAGGGGGCATGGCACACAGAAAACATTTTAGGGGACTGTGACAGGTTGAGGTATCCAAATTCTAAGAGAGTGGATGGGTGAGGAGGGAGATGAGGAAGGAAAGGAAGGCTGATGGCCACACAAACGAGCTGAGTCTTTACCCTACAGGTAAAAGGTAGCAAACTGAAGGCAGCTGAGGGGCGGCAGGCAACTACAGAGGGCATGCCTGGCCCCAAAGCATGCAAATTCAAGTGCAGGGCACACTGGTGGGTAAGCACACACAAGTAAGGGAAAGGTAGTGAGAGTTTTATTTTATTTTATTATTGATAAAAGAGAACGGTGGGACCACGATTGCACTTTGGAAAAAGAATGGGCTGCAGTGAAAAGAAAACACTAGAAGAGGGTATTTGGAGGCAGGAAGGACCAGGGAAGGCTCTGTAGCGCTGTTTCAAGGAGGCAGCAGCAGGGATAAAAAGTGTGGGCAGTGGAGATAGTTAGAAGGTAGAGTTAGAAGATATATAGAGTCATTCGCTCAAGAAATAGCCATTTCAGTGCCAGGCACTGGGATGCATACCAGACCAAGCAGAGACAACAGGAGCTACATGTCTTCACCATGGACTTACGACCACCTGGATGTGGGACATGAGGCAGAAGGTGTGGAGGATTCCCAGTGGGATACATTTTTGGGAAATTGACCTCTCCATAGAATATAGAAATTGATGATTTCCTTTTCATTGTGGGAAGCACTGATGAAAAATTTTGAGTATTTACTTCTCTGCTACAAAAGAAATTGCCTCTGCATATTTATCTATTTTTGTTAGAAAACAAAAATGAAGGCCATAAAATGTTAAATAAGTTTGAGAATTCAGAAACAGGTAACGGTGTGTGTATGCTGCGGGGGAGGCATGAGAAGGCTTAAGGTAATGAGTTAGTTTTCCAACACATAAATTTAAGATGCCTGTACAGCATCCAGGTGAAAATGTCCTGTAGGCAGCTTGATTTAGGGGCTGGGAGTTCATGACACAAGGCTGAGCTAGAGAAATAATTTGGATTCTCCCTAGAGAAGAGGTAGAAATGGCAGTCAAAGAACTGAAAAAACCTGTCCAAGAGAAAGAGTAGAACGAGCAGAGAAGAAGGCTGAGGTAGGAAACCCAGGGATTAAATTAGGAGTGGGAAGAGGAGGACTATTTATGGAAATCAAATGAGAAGTGGTACGGAATTAGGAATAAAATGGTAATAAAAACCAGATACTTTTCAGATAATGCTCAGTGAGTGCACGTTTAGATCATTCTATTCCTTAGCATTCAAATCTAGGTATTTGTTCATTGAACATGATGATATATAACTGTGTTGAGCCCTAAAATTCACCTTGTAATTAACATATGACCTCAGACTTTTTTTTCATTAGAATAATCTTATATTTGTGTTCTATAAAACCAACAATCTTTGCAATGTGTTCGCTACAGAATAAGATCCCTTTCACATGTTGTTTAGGCAACTGGTAGAGCCCTAGAGGGCTGTTCATTTTCTCTGTGCCCCTCCAGGCCCATGCTCCACTCTCCTCCCTGCTGTCCTGGTATCTGATAGTTTTTGATTGGATTTGGCCAACAAGAGGCACAGGTAGGAGCTGAGAAAGTGAGAGCAGAGAGGTTGGGACTCTTTCCCCCACGTCCCTCCTTGTACAGTCTGCGTTCCTCTGCTGGAGGCCACAGCTCCTTCCCAGCCGTGTCCACATTACGCCCTCCGTGGTTTCCCATCCCATTTCTACCTGCGGCCCCTTCAGGCCTAGAGATGGCAAAGGCTCCCTGCTAGTTACACATCCCCAAATACTGCACTATCCCTTGGCTGCTTTCCCTAAAATCCCAAAGAGGGTTCATATTATCTCAGGGCTAATTAGTAGTCCCTTTACTAAATTCTCGAATTATCCTGTTTGAGTCGGCTATCAAACTGGTTTGCTGCCAGCAAGAGGTTAGTTGATACCAAAGTTCACTGACTGGCACTGACCTGTTTTTTTCCACAGGCTCCTAGTACTAACTGGGAAGTGTATTCCAGAAGATTAGGTGGAGGAGGGAGCAGCAATGAGCCTGGGGAAGGCACAGGCTGCCTCCTTTTAGAGTCTGGCTGTCTGCACAGAGCCTGGGAGCCAGCACCCAGATTATTATTCTGGGGCATTTCTGCTCAACCATTTAGCAATGAGCACCAAAGACAGCAGAAGGCTGAGAAGATACACATTTCACCCTGACAGAACTGACAGATTGGGGGATGAGACCTCATCTGTCTAGATTTTCAGGTAGCTGCTATTTGAGTTCATGCTCAGAACCATCAATTCTGTGGTAAAAAGTTCCATAAATCAGCTTGCCATACAGTGAGCGATGCCTGCAGTTGCAAAGCAGATACTCTTGTACTATTTTGACCACTGTACAAAGAAACTAAGGTGGCAGGAGAAGGAATCTTCAAAAGCATAAAAGTATCTTTTTTAGCGAAGGCTGGAGATGGAGTGAGAACTCTGGGTGTCTACTCATGGCTGTGTAATGCAGCCTTCCCTAGACTTCTCACCCTGGAAACCGCCCTAAAGCAAACGAAGAATGGAAAAGTCAAAACAAAAACTCAGTTTTTAACAAAACTTCAAGAGAGAGAGTATATTTTTCAGATTTTCTAAAAGCGACTGAGTTCTCCTGGAAGGAAGTGGAGAGAGGCTCAGGAGTGATCCCAAGACCTCAATGGTAGGAGCCCAGCTGCGGCAGGTCTCAGGACATGTCACCAACAAGTCACTGAAAGTGAGGGATCTGCCTTGAGGGTCGGAAGCTGTACCCGCTGTTGGCAAAATATGGCAGAAGCAGGAGGTCACTACCCAAATGAAGCAAGGCCCAATGAAGACTCAGACAGACGCTGCACATTTTTAGGAAGCGTTCATCTTTGTGGAAGCTCTGGAAAGATGGGAACTTTTGCATCGTGCAACTGTGCTAGACAGGAATGCTGACCCGGTCCTGCCCCAAGAAAACTCTCACAAATATTCAGTTTAGGAAAATGAAAATCATTCAATGATGAAAAGTAAAAAAGAAACTATTGTATCATCTATACAAAGGTACTCTAGGACAAAAGCGGAAAAGGAGCAAAATTTATTATTAATAATAAAATACATCCTATTGTAAAATATTACCATAGGGCAGATGAAGGTTGTGACAAATGTTTTGCCATGAATTTGGAGGGGGAAAAAAACCTTCAGATTGAAATGATCACCTTGATGAAGGAAGATAGATAATAATGTAGTAATGGAAAAATTCAGAGAAAATGTGGTCAAGCAAAAAGAGATAAGATATGAGTTTGCAGAACTAAGGAAAGGTGTAGTAAAATAAAAAAAATAGAAGAAATTAAAACAGGAGCATAAGAATGAATACACACTACAAGAAACACAGTAGATCCATACAGGATGGGAATGAGGAAGTTAGTGAAATGAAATAGAGACAGTAAAGAATGACTCAGAATGAACAATGAGGTAGATCCCAATAAAGTTGTTGAGCATCAAAGATGAAGAAAGAATCCTTTGAGCAAATAGGTGAAAAAATGGAGTCAATATTACAAGAAGCAAAAAATCAAGCTGGCCTCATATTTTTATGCAGCAACACTGAATACCTGATATACCAAAGCAAGCAAAGTTTGAGATGAGGATACACATGGAAACTTGTCTTCAAGTAGAAAGGCTATAAACAATAGCTTTAAAGGTGCAAAAATCGGAGCAATGTTATTTTGTGGATCTATTTCTGTATAAACTAATAAAGGACAAAATTCAGACATTCAAGAAGTTTGGGAAAATGATTGATGAAGATTGAATATATTTAATAATATCATTAAAACTAGAGGAGAGGTGGACTACAGTGACAGATACAGCTCAGCTGAAAAATTGGGAGGGGAAGAGGGAAGGAAATGGTAAGGCAAGTAAATGTGCTTACTGTTTCTTCTGCAAGAGCCATAATTCAAAGGATTTCATTTAAAGTTGACAAATAATAAAACATAAACACACAACTATATCAAAGTAAACACCAAGAAAGATAATAGTGACTGAAGCCAATATGCCATAGGAGAGATAAAAGGGGAGAAGAGGAAGAAATATTAATATAATAATTGTTTAACTGTTCACAGTCATAACTAATAAGAATAGACAATCACTAAAAAGAGGACTAAGAGTAATTTATAATTATATAGATAAACTAATAGAAATAATATAAATGCTATAATAACCGCAATAAAAACTTCATAGAGAAAAAAGTGAAGAATGAGTTGAGTGAACCACTTATTTTAAAAAACTTGGTAAGAACACATAAAGTGAAGTAATAGAACTAATACAAAATATATGCCACATCGATATATCTAACAGGGCCAAAATTACCTATTAAAGGAAAGTGAATTTCAGATGGGATAATTAGCATATCCCATTTAAAATAAAGTAAGTCAGAAATGTAAAAAAAAAAAATTCCAAGAATGGAAAGAAGTATACCAGGCAAATGTAAACAAAAGGAAAGACAGGGCATGGTCTTAATAGAGCTTAACAGAAGACAATATTTTACCTAATTTTTTATAGAGCACCTGCTATGTGCTAGACATTATTTTAAGTCTTTGTATATATTAACTTATGTAAACCCCTCCCAAACCCAATGAGATAGTTATTATCATTATGTCCTTTTTGTTTAGATGAAAAGAAATTGTGACACAAAGAAATGTAAGTAGTAAGTGGTAAAGTTAGAATTTAAATCTATCCAATTCAGATTTTGTGATTTTTTTTTTTTTTTTTTTTTTGAGACAGAGTCTGGCTCTGTCACCCAGGCTAGAGTGCAGTGGCATCAGCCTAGCTCACAGCAACCTCAAACTGCAAGATCAAGCCATTCTCCTGCTCCAGCCTCCTAAGCAGCAGGGACTACAGGCGTGCGCCACCATGCCGGGCTAAGTTTTCTATTTTTAGTAGAGATGAGGTCTCACTCTTGCTCAGACTGATCTCAAACTCCTGACCTCAAGCGATCCTCCTGCCTTGGGCTGCCAGAGTGCTAGGATTACAGGCGTGAACCACCACACCTGGCTTAGAGATTTCGTGTTCTTAATGACAATATTTCCTGCCTATCCAGGCAAGAAAGTATTAAATGAGAAAAATAATGTTAAATGATAGAATTCACGATGCAGGGTATATGCACCAAGAGTACCAAGATGTGCAGAGTAAAACCTAAAGGGGATATTTACAAAGAGAAACAAGCAGAAAAACAGTAGCAGAGGGAACGTTAAATATTTTTTAACAGCTGTATTGAGGTATAATTCACATACCATACATTTTACCCATTTAAAGCGGACAACTCAGTGGTATATTCAGAATTGTGCTTCCACTACCACAATCAGTTTTAGATTATTTTCATTACCCCCAAAAGAAATCCCACACCCATAGCCATCACTCTCAGTTTCTCCATGTCCTGCCCCCAGTCCTAGGCAAACACTAAGCTACTTTTTGTCACTATAGAGTTACCTATTTTGGACATTTCATATAAATGGAGTCATAAGTATGTGGTCCTTTGTGCAAGGATTCTTTCACTTTAACATAATGTTTTCAAGGGTCATCCACGTTGTGACATTTATTGGTACTTTCATTTCTACTTATTGCTTAATAATATGCCATCATATGGATACACTACATTTTATTTAGCTGTTCATTAGTTTATGGACATTTCGGTTGTTTCTACTTTTTGGCTATTATGTATAGTGCTGCTATGAACACTCATACGCAAGCTTTTGTATGGACATATGTTTTCATTTCTCTTGAGTAGACATCTAGTAGTAGAATTATTGGATCAGGTGGGAACTCTATGCTTAATCATTTATAGAACTGCCAGGCTGTTTTTCAAAGTGGCTATTGCATTTTACATTCCCATCAGCAATATCTGAGGGTTCCAACTTTCTCACATCCTTGTCAACACTTGTTATCATCTGTCTTTTTGAATATAGTCAACCCAGTGGGTGTCCAGTAGTATCTCATGGTGCTTTGCGTTTGCATTTCCCTAATTATTTATGATGTTGAGCAGCTTCCCATGTGTTTGTTGACTATTTTATATCTTCTTTGGAAGCTATGTATTCAGATCATTTGCCCATGTTTAGGTTACATATATTTCCTTTACCCTTCCCAAGTCGCAGCTACAGTGTGTCCATCCCCCAGACAGCACGCACCTCACCCGTTAGGTGTGTATATACCCATTCCCCCGCCTCCCTCCCACCTGCCCGACAACGGATGAATGTTATTACTATACGTGCATGTTAAGTGTTGATCAATTAGCACCAATTTAATGGCGAGTACACTTGGTGCTTGTTTTTCCATTCTTGTGATACTTCGCTTAGTAGAATGGGCTCCAGCTCCATTCAGGATAATACAAGAGGTGCTAGATCACCATTGTTTTTTTGTGGCTGAGTAGAACTCCATGGTATACATGTACCACATTTTATTAATGTCTTTTTATTGAATTGTAATTGTTCCTTATGTATTCTGGATACAAGGTCCTTATCGGATATATGTTTTGCTAAAATTACCTCCTACTCCTTGGGTTGTCTTTTCACTTCCTTTATGGTATCCTTTGAAGGAAAAAAGTTTTTAATTTTATGATTTTCAGCTTTTCTATTTTTTTTTTTTTGTTGTTGCTTGTGTTTTTGGTGTTCTATCTAAGAATCCACTGCCTAATTAAGGTAATGAAGAATTATACCTACATTTTCTTTTAAGAATTTTATAGTTTAGCTCTTACATTTAGATCTTTGATTCATTTTGAGTTAATTTTTGTATATGGTATAGGGTAGGGGTCCAATTTCCTTCTTTTCATGTGGATATCCAGTTGTCCCAACACGTAAAATTATTCTTTCTACATTTAAAGGAGACGTTAATTTACTTCTTTCTGTTCATGACACATCGTGGGTAAAATTAGACAAGGCATAGAAGTACTAAATAGCATGATATATAGCAGTAAATAACCTATGTAGTCTAACTGATATGCTTTAAACCATGTATCCTGAAAATTTTTGTGTAATGGTCACAAAAATTAACCATATACAAGGTCTCAAAGAAAATTTCAATAAATTTTAAAAAGTAGAAATGGTATAGTCACCATCTCTGAGTACAATGCAAAAAAATGATAAATTAATAAAATTCAGAAAACAAAAGTCATTAGCACTTACATGTTAGATACTTCTCTCTTACATAACTCTTAGCCCAGAGAAGGTACAAATATTAAAATACTCAAATGTCTACAAAAAGAGTTGGTAAAAATGCTGTATCAAAACCTACTAATATTACTAAAGCAATCCTCATAGAAATTCATAGAAATATTTATATTATTAATTTTATTTCATAAATTATTAATATATAAAATATTTTTTATCTGTACTTTTTAGGTCTTATTTAAAAACTCCTTGTCCAGTCCAATTTCATGAATCACTTCCCCTATGTTTTTTTCTAGTAGTTTCATAATTTTAGGTCTTACTTTAAAGATTTTAATTCATTTTGAGTTGATTTTTGTATATGGTTAGAGATAGGGGTTTACCTTCATTCTTCTACATGTGCATATCCAATTTTCCCAGTATCATCTATTAAAGAGACTGTCCTTTCCCCAATGTGTGTTCTTGGCACCTTTGTTGAAAATCAGTTGGCTGTAAGTGCATGGATTTATTTCTTGGTTTTCTATTCTGTTCCATTGGTCTTATCTATGTGTCTGTTTTTATGCCAATACCATGTTGTTTTGGTTACTATAGCTTTGTAGTATATTTTGAAGTCAGGTAGTGTGATGCCTCTAACTTTGTTCTTTTTGCTCAAGATTGCTTTGGCTATCAGCGGTCTTTTGTATTTTAAGATTTTTTTTTCTACTTCTGTGAAGAATGTCATTGGTATTTTGATAGGGATTGTATTGAATTTGTAGATTGTTTTGTAGATTGCTCTTCAATTTCTTTCATCAATGTTTTATAGTTTTCATTGTAGAGATTTTTTCATTTCCCTGGTTAAATTTATTCCTAGGTATTTTTTATAGCTATTGTAAATATTAGGGAATTTCTTTCCTAATTCTTTTTTAGATAGTTTGCTATTTGTGTATAGAAACACTACTAATATTTGGATGTTAACTTTGTATCTTACAACTTTACTAAATTCATTTATGAGCTCTAACAGTTTTTTTGGTGGAGTCTATGTGTGTGTATATATACACACACATACACACACATATATACATATATATATATGATCATATTGTCTGCAAACAGGGACAATTTGACTTCCTCCTTTCTAATTAGGATGCCCTTTATTTCATTCTCTTGCCTAATTGATTTGGATAGAACTTCCAATACTGTGCTGAATAAAAGTGGTGAAAGTGGGCATCTTTGTCGGATTCCAGTTCTTAGAGGAAAAGCTTTCAACTTTTCTGCATTCAGTATGACATTAGCTATGGGTTTGTCCTATATGGCCTTTATTGTATTGAGGCATGTTTTTTCCATATCCAATCTGTTGAGAGTTTTTTTCATGAAGGGATGTTGAATTTTATCAAATGCTTTTTCAGCATCTATTGAAATGACCATATGATTTTTGTCCTTGATTCTGCTAATGTGATGTATCATGTTTATTGATTTGCATATGTTAAACCATCATTCCATCCCTGGGATGAATCACTTGTTTATTGCAAATGATCTTTTTAATGTGTTATTGAATTTGGTTTGCTAGTATTTTATTGAGGATTTTCGCAGCACAGACAAAAAAAGCAAAAATAGACAAGTGGGATTATATCAAACCAAAAACTCCTGCACAAAAAGGGAAATAATCAATAGAGTAAAGTGACAACCTACAGAATAGGAGAAAGTATTTGCTACCTATGCATCTGAAAAGGGGTCAATATCCAGAATATATAAGGAGTACAACTCAAAAACAAAAAAATCAAATAATCCAATTAAAAATAGGCAAAAGACCTGAATAGACATTTCTTAAAAGAAGACATATAAATAGTCAACAGGTGTATGAAAAAAATGCTCAACATGACTAATACAAGAAAATGCAAATCAAAATCATAATGAGATATCACTTCACCTCACTCAGAATGGCTACTATCAAAAAGACAAAAAAAAAAAAAACTGAAAAAACAAAAAACAAATGCAAGGATGTGGAGAAAGGGGAAATCTCATGCACTGTTGGTGGGAATGTAAATTAGTACAGCCATTATGGAAGAGTACAGACGTTCCTCAAAAAATTAAAAATGTAACTACCATATAATACAGCAATTCCATTTTTGGGCATGTATAGAAAGGAAATGAAAGCAATATGTCAAAGAGATACCTGCACTCCCATGTTTATTGCAGTACTATTCACAACAGTCAAGATGTGGAATCAACCTAAATGCTCATCTACAGAAGAATGGATAAAGAAAGTGTGATGTGTGTGTGTGAATACTATCCAGTCATAAAACAGAATGAAACTGTTATATGCAGCAGCCTGGAGGACATTATGTTAAGTGAAATATGCCCTGCATAGAAAGACAAACACTGCATGATCTCACTCATACGTGTAATCTAAAAAAGTTGCTCTCACCGAAACAGAGAGTAGAATAGTGGTTACCAGAGGCTGGGGATGGTAGGTAAGATAGTGAGGTGAGGAGAGGTTGGTCAGTGGGTACAAAGTTACAGTTAGACAGAAAGAATAAGTTCTGGGGTTCTATTACACAGCTGGGCACCTATAGCAAATAATAACGTAGTGTATATTTCAAGACGGTAAGAAGAGAAGATTTTGAATGTTGTCAAAGAAACAATAAATGCAGAAATTAATGAAATAGTAAGCAAATATACAACGAAGAGGATCGGCAATTGGTTCTCGGAAAGGACTAATAAAGTTGATAAAGCCTGGAAAGAAAGGGGATATCACTGCAGATATTATAAATGATAAAAAGATCTTTAGGGATATTATGAACTATTTATGGACAGAGTCCTAGAAAAACGCAACTTATCAAAACCGATACAAGAAGAAATAGAAAATCTGAATCTCTAATTTAAAACTTTCTGATAATAAAAACTCCAAGCCTAGATGACTTCTCTACTGAATTTCACTGAAAATTTAAGGAAGAAATTATGCAAACTCTTGCAGAGAGTAGAAAAAGAAGGTCAATCCCCAATTTGCTTTGTGAGGCCAGCATAACCTTGAAAGCACAATCAGACAAGGATGTTATGGGAAAAGAGAATTATGGGACAATCTCACTCATGACAGTTGTAAAAATCCTGACTAAAACATTAGTAAGCTGAATCTAGCTATGCATATACACATACACTCCATGATCAAATGGAGTTTATTTCAGGCATACAAGGTTGGTTTAATATTTCAAAGATTAATTAATGTAGTTTACCTTATTAACATATAAAAGAGAAAAGATCATATGATCATTTTAATAGATGTTAAATAATTATTACATAATTTTCAACACTCATCCATGCCAAATACATTTAGCAAATTAGATATAGGAGAGAAATTCCTTAATCTGAGAAATGCTATCTGCCAATCTAAACAAACTAAAATGTAACTTTCAATAAACCTCATACCTAATAATGACTTGTTGAATATTTCTTTCTGAAATTGAGAATGAGACAAGACTGGCTACTTTTACCACTTTAATTCAGAATCGTCCTGGAGGTCCTAAAGAGCACAATCAAGAAAGAAAAAGAAATAAAAGTAGTTTTGGAAAGAAACAAAATTTTTCTTGTTTATAGATGACGTGATTGTTTACATAGCAAATGCAAAAGAATTCAGAGATGAGTTGTTAGCATAAAAGTGAACAAACTGCATCCACATGCAACACGTGATTCTCAATGATAGTGCTAAGCAAAAGTCACAATTAAAAGAATACTTGCTGTATTATTCCATTTACATAATGTTCAAAAACCTGACAAAACCAAATTATACAATTTAGTGACATATACGTGGGCAATTACATTATGAAGAAAAGCAAAGAAGCAATTATTATAAAAGCCATAAAATTCACCTCTGGTGGGAACTCCTGGGCACATGAGAGGGAAAGTAGTGTGAGATGTGGTTGGGGAGGGGCAATGGGTTCACTGAATGAGCCAGCAAACAATATTGACCTGGAATTTTTTTAAGAGGATAACTCTGCACAAGTGTGGGTTGCGGGAGGACAGAACTGGAAGCGGAGAAACCAGTTAGAAAGCTACTGCAGTAAGTAGTTCAGATGAGTAATGCCGGTGGCTTGGATTAGGGGATTGGGTCAATTTTCTGTTGCTGCTGTAACAAATCCCCACAAATGTAGGGGCTTAAAACACAACTATGATTTTACAGGTCCATAAATTACAATTCCAATGTAGGTCTCGCTGGGCTAAAATCAAGGTGTTGGCAGGGCTGTGCTCCTTCTTGAAGATGCTAAAAAAAACTCCATTTTCTTGTATCATCCAGTTTCTAGAGACTGCACACATTCATTCCTTAGCTCATGGCCTCCTCTTCCATCTTTGAAAATCTTGCATGTCTCTCACCATCCTTCTGCAGCCATATCTCTCTTTGGCTCTGACTTAAGGTTCTCCCTTTTTAAGGACTCATATGATTAGGTTGGTCTCACCTGGATAACACAGGATAATCTCCCCATCTCGGGGTCTCCATTTTTAATCACATCTGCAAAGCCTCTTTTGGTAAGCCAAGGCAAATTGTTTGGTAAGGTCAGGTAACATATTCATGGGTTCTGGGGACTAGAAAATAGACATATTTCTGAGCTTTTATTCTGCCTACCACAAAGGTAGAGGTGAAAATGGAAAGAAATGGACATATTCAAAGTATTCACCAGCTTTAGAGAAGCAGTCTGGATGCCTCTGGTAGCTTCTATCTACCTACCAAATTAAGGCTCCCAGTCCACTCTGTATATGATGATCGCCTAAACCAGGACGGGTTTGTGATTTGGACACCCCCTTCTTCAATTCAAGCCTGTCCTGAATTTGTTCCTTAGTCCCTATCTTGCTCAGTTCTATTTAGCTCCTCTTCTCAAGGTCAAAGATATTCAGACCACCTCATTGTTGGTCATGCCCAATTCCGTGGTGGTTTGTAGGCAGAACAGGATCTGCCCTGATAGCAATGGTTGTAAATGCACAGTAATCCTATTAGCCAGAGCACTCACTGTGTGATCTTAGCCCATTATCAATAAAGCATCATCTCGTCACATTAAATCTGATTTATTTTCTAGCTGGAAAAAACATGTGTGGCTCTTCGAGCCTTTTACCACATTATTTACTGTGATAAGTAATTCAATAAGTTCTAGCTAATAGGCAATCTCTCTCTCCTATCATGGTCTCACCTTAACTCCGCCTTAGCGCTGTCTGTTCCCAGTCAGCCTACCAATTCCCTGCCTTTCTATTTCCCCCAGATCTTCCACTAATGACCCTAATAATCTATGCACAAATTTTCCATAGGGTGGAAGAGATGTATGTCAAGAACTATGCTTCGAGAAGCCAATTCCATCTCCATACCAGTACGAAGT
This sequence comes from Avahi laniger, assembly GCA_963575035.1. Classification (NCBI taxonomy): domain Eukaryota; kingdom Metazoa; phylum Chordata; class Mammalia; order Primates; family Indriidae; genus Avahi; species Avahi laniger. The sequence continues at coordinate 22,345 of CAUYSK010075591.1, forward strand.
ATAACAACTCAATAAATATGTCAGTGTTCAGCTATTTCCTTCAATGCTCTTAGTAAGCAGTAAGGAATTATAAATCTCCCTTCACTTTTGGAGTCAATAGAATATACTAATGAGTGGGAAACAACAGTCATATTTCTCTGTTTCTTTCAGACTATGAAAAAAGAGACTGATTAAAATGCAAGATGAATATGTAGAATTTTGGTTTAAAAGATCTAAATTAATACCACCTCTTTGTTGTATTCTTTTTAAAAATACTTTTCTTAAAATAAATGTGTATGTGTGGCATGAGAGAGAGAGAGAGAGAGAGAGAGAGAGAAATTCATTCACAGATTCAACAATGCTTTCTCCTCGAATAGCAACTTTAATACCCTAGACTACCCTATGTCTTTTAGGACCTTTAGTTGCTATTGTAAAAAATACATTATAAATTTACTTGTAATTTTCCAGACTTCCATTTTAGGATCCTCTTTGGGTAAACAAGTCTTTGTCAAAATGCAAGCAGGCGACGTTTTCACCTGCAGTCACTGAGCTTTGAATCCATAATTACATCTCCTTCAAGTACTCTTGACTTGCCACTGTTTAGTCTCTAAACTTTCTGTGAGTGGCTGGACATTTGATCTGGGGTCATTCCCGCTGTCCTTCCCAGGCCCTTCGTACTGTGTCTTCCAACTTTTGGTGGTAGTGATGTGACTAGAAATGAACACTGCTTTCAGACACACCCGGCAAGTAGCTCTGAATTTTTTATCATGTTTTCTTCAACTTTCTTCCTCAAGTTTTCCTGTTAGTTATTCCATCTGTCTCCCAGGCTATGTCTATATTCAGTTGTTTCAGCATCATTGTCAGAGATTACCAAATAATCACTTCTTTAAAAAAACCAAACTGCTTATCTGCCTACATGATTGTTCAGTGTTGGTTTCATTTTGGACAGGTAGCCCTCACCAGTTGCTTTACATTAATTCATTCATGCATACAACAATAAAAATTTTTTTTAAATTTTCAAATTAATTTATTATTTAGAGATGAGGTCTTGCTATGTTGCCCAGGCTGGATTTGAACTCCTGGGCTCAGGGACCCTCCCTCTTCAGCCTCCAGAGTAAAACTGGGACTATAGGTACATGCCACCACTTCCAGCAGAATTCAGTGTCTCCTGTGGGGCAATCTTTGCACATGGGATTCAATGGTTGGCAAAAATAAACTCTGTTCCTACACTCATTGAGATTACAGCCAGGCAGGGGAGTGAGGACATTTTTAGCAAAAGGACGCTACAAAAGATGTAAAATTATAACTGCAAGAAATACCTGGAAGTATGAGTTGCTACGAGAAAGTGTGTGTAACAGGGGCATTCAAGGAAGACTTCTTGGAAGAAATGATATTTGACCTGAGACCTGAAAGATATCCAAATATTAACTAAGGAAAGAGATGGAATAGGTACATTCCAGGAAGTGAGAATAGCATATGCAAACAACCTCTGGTGGCTAGAAACGTTTGAGGAACTGAAATGAGGCCAGCGTGGCTGGTGCAGGAGAGAGGAGAGCTGGGGTGGCAGACGATGCTGGAGAAGCTGGCGGGGGAAGACCACAGACGACTTACAGGTCCTGTTAAGAATCTGTCCCTCACCCCAAGACAAGGAAAACCACTGACAGGCTTTATGCAAGGGAGGGTGACATCATCCAGTTTTCATGTTCCCTGTCTTTTTTTTTCTTCTTTGCATTCTGGGGAAATATGTTTGCTGTGAATAACAGTTGTGAACAGGATAACTCATAGAACTTCAGACCAGACCTTTTGAATTTGCAATACAGAAATTCTTAATTGGATTCATAATCTAGCCCCTCCAAAAGTGCTTTATGGGCAATGCCAGGCAGCATTTGGGTGGCTGTTGTTGGATATAACAATATACTATTAAGATATATTTAAAAGGAAGGTATCGACAGCCTTCCTTTTTTCTTTTTTTCTACTTCTTGAACAAAATGAATTGGGCCTGAGAATGTCACAAGGTCAGGTCTTGTAGAGGCTGCACAGCTCCCAAGTGCTATACTCATTCCTGCTCAGGCGTCTTTCTTTTTTTATCTGTCTCCAAAGAAAAATAAACTGCTTTTGCTGTAACACCCCTTGTGATCTCAAGATAGAGGCTTCTGTAGGTGATTGAATCGTCTCTGAGAACCCACTTTGGGCAAGGCTCCAGCTGGATGCCCTCAGAGAGAAGGGAGCAGGAGCTGCTCATGAGAAAATGAAACCTTAATGGAGAATTTGGGGAATAAGCAAGAGACTAAGAATGTGACAATCCATAAAGCTGTTCTGCAGAATCCGATGAGCACCCGGGTTTGACGGGCAGTTGGTCCTCAAAAAACTCAGCAGAGATGAGAGCCTCAAGTGCCAAGACGCTGGCACCCCACTTGCCCGGGAAACTCGCCGTCAAGCCTTCCCCTCCCCCGCCCACTTTGTGCTTCAGAAAGCATCGGTTACATTTGCACCACATTCGGACAAGGCCTGAGCTTATCCCTCCTTTCGCCAGGCACCTGTCCATTTCTCAGCAAGCTAGGCCATGAGTCCTTGGGTTCTATTGTGCCTACAGACAAGGACACAAGGTCTAAATAAATAAGCCAAAAGCAAGGAATAATTCCACAAGATTTAAACAGTTAAATGTAAAAAGCAAACCACAAAAAAGAGAGAAAAGGATGGATATAATTATACTACCATGTCAAATCTTTAAAATGTGAAATACCAATTGTATTTACACTAAAACAGCAAAGTAAGAATAAATATATGCAGATTTGGAGTTTCCAGACATGAACTAAATATGCATCTCTCTACACGTGTCCTCTGAAACCTACAGAGATGAGCAAATCAAACCACCCGTAACCCCTAAGACAGCATAAGTAGGAGACAGAGAATGCTACAAATCTCAATTTACACAGAGGCAGGGGATAAAAATATAACATCTGCAGAGCCAGTGTTATGGGATGAACGGATGGATGGAGTTAGAGATAAAACAAATGTGTCAAAATGTTGATTGGTGACCATAGGTGTACTGGGTTGAATAGTGTCTCCCCTTGCTGGGGCTGAGAGTCAGCTGGAGGATGCTCAGGAAAGAGGAGAAGGCAGTGGGGCCTAACAGAGGCAGAGCACAGATAAAGCCATTCCCAGCAGGAAAATGTCACACCTGAGAGGATACAGACTGAGAAACGTCTATGACCTAGTGGATCAGAACACGGCTACTAGGACACAAATGGAGGACGCTAAGAAGTGCCTGGGTCCAGGGGTGGCTGTCTTGGAAAGGCACCTCTTTTGGGAGAGGAAGTCTCCTTGGAGCCTAGGAGGTGAAGCAGAGGAAGGAATCAAGTGTTGGCAATTAGGGGTCTATTAGAAGAGAAAGCACAGTACCTATCCACCCCAACACGCACAAACTGTGCCATCTATTTTAAAGACAATGCTCTTGAACAAGGAAACCAAATGAGTTTCCCCAAAACCTTATTACTACCCACACAGAATAACCTGTTTTTGCCGGTCCAGGAAAATGCAAGACAATTAAAAGGTAAAACAGCAGATAACATCCCCACATAGCCACTACAAGACCTTGGAAAATAAGAATCAAAATATTTCGGCAGGTGAAATTGTTCCCCCAGACAGCTATATAGTAGAAGAAAACTATAACATAACCCCCAAAATGAATTAAATGTCTATAAGAAACTACTTACAGATATTTTTCAAACACCTCTAATCAGGAATTCAAAAGCTTAGAACAGAAGAGGACAAAGAAATAGATGATATGAAACAGGAGTTGAAAGAACTGGAGAACAGTGCACATTACAATGGAGAGAAGTGACTGTCCGCGCCCTTGCGAAGCAATCGTATTCCCTGTCACCACTAAGGGAGCAAACGGGCATTCTGAGCCTTGTGATGCGATGTAACAGGAGTACACAGTGTCACCTATGGAGTATTCTTTTCAAAAATGTTTAATCTGAATCTAGTAACGAAGAAATAATCAGACAAATCCAGAATATGGGGCATTCTCAAAGAACAACTGGTTTGGATTCTTCAAAAATATCAGTAACTTGACAAAAAAAGAGAGATATTCTTCTAGTTAAAAGGAGAATAAAGAGACATAATAAATAAATGCAATGTCTGATCCTTTATCCCATCCTGATTTGGGGGAAAAAAAATCCCATAAGCTATAAAGAATATTTTTGGAACAAAGGGGAAAATTTAAATATGGTCTCCGTATCAGTTAATATTATGGCGTCAATGTTAAATTTCTTACATTGTGATAACTGTATTATGGTTATGTAGGAGAATATTCTTTATCTTAAAAGGTGCCAGCTGGCTGCAGTATTCAGGGGTGAAGTGTCATATCTAGTACTTCTAAATGCATTAACAAAATCCGTATGTGTGGATGGATGGATAGATGGATGAATGGATGGATGGAATTAGAGATAAAGCAAATATATCAAAATGTTGATTGGTGACTATAGGTGTGCTGGGTTGAATAGTGTCTCCCGGCTGCAAACCATGTACATTCAGACCTGCAGTACGTGATCTTCTTTGGAAATGAGGTTTTTTTAGATGTAATTAAATTAAGATGAGGTCATACTGGATTAGGGTGGATCCTAAATCCAATATGGCTGCATTCCTTATAAGATGAAGAGAGGAGACACAAAGAGACACATGAGAAAGAGGGCCACATGACCAAAGACACAGAGCTTCAAGGGACCATGTATAAGGCAAGAACACCAAGGACGGTCAGCAACCACCAGAAGTTAGGAAGAGGCAAGGAAGGATTCTCCCCTAGAGCCTTTAGAGGGAGTGAGGCCCTGCTGACACCTTGATTCCGGACTTCCAGCCTCCAAACTGTGAGAGAATACATTTTTATTGTTTTAAGTCACCCAGTTTATGGCGATTTGTTATAGCAGCCCTAGGAAACTAGTACAGTAGGTGAAGATAAAAAGTTCAGGGAACATACTTTCATTTTTTTCTGTAGGTTTGAGTTATTTCAAAATCACAAGATGATTAAAATAAAAATAAATAAAATATAAGTATATACCTAGAAAGAAATGTCAGGGAAATACATCAATCAACAGAATTAATTTCCCTGAAGGTTTTAGGGAGTTCCTGCCTCCACCAGTGACCTCAGAGAATCTCCCCAATCCCACATTAGAAAGCGCACTTCATCATCTCCCTTCTCCTCCCATATCTATGGTCAGGGTCGTACGTGGCTTTGGTTATTGTGTAAAACTGTCTGGTGTTCAGAACTGAGGAGGGCATTGGGAGTTATATGGCATGGTCACGGAGATGCAGCTGGCCTTCAGAAGCAGTGAGTGAGGAAACGTTCTGGAAAGAGGACGAAGGGACAAAACAGATCCTCCATTCACAGGAGTGACAGGTGACATCACATAACAAGTCAAAATATGAACAAAGTGGAAATTGGGCCTGGGCTGAGACAAGGAAACAAAGGTGTTGGCTTCACATGGGACAGAATGTGCCAGGGGAGGAGAGAGGCTGGAAATGGCTACACAGCTTCCTGTAGAGTAATGACAGCTGTTAGTCTGTGCACTCTGGACCCAGTCTTGCTGGGTCTGAGTTCAGGGTCTGCCTCTTACTCCTTTTGTGATTGTAGAAACAGAAGGGTAATAACAGGACCCATAGAGCACTGTTGTAAGAAATACTTTGCTATGTTTTTAGGATAGTTCCTGCAACACAGCATTACACAGCGCTTACTTGTGTTTTTTTCCTAGACCTGGGGCCCAAGTTAAGTATATACAGCTTCCCCTATTAGTCTCAGACTGTTGTGGGGACAGAAGTGGGGGCTTTAAGACTTTATCCCTAAAATTATAGAATTGTCATATCCTGTTTCAAAGTATGGGGAAATATGACTGTTAATGGTAGCACCACGGATAGTTTTTATTTTTGCTTTGTAGTTTTTGTTATTTTCCAAATTTCAAACAATAAGCCAATATTAATTTAAAAATAAGAAAAATACAGGGAAGGGAAACAGAAAATAACTAACCATGTCCCTCTTATTCCTCATCTTCCCGCTGACAAATGGAGGTCGTGGAGATAGTGGGGGAAACTCAGATGCCTGCACAGCCCCTGCCCTGCCTTCTGCTGCCCAGGCAGCCCACGCTGCAGCTGGTTGCTCAGTAAGTCAGAGGAGACTTAGTGGAAAAACCAGAAAAAATAAAAATAAATAAAATTTAAAAGACTCAGATTGAGTTTAGTGAATTATTCCGATGAAAATACACAAAGTCAAGCAGGAAAGCAGAAGGACATGAACAAGTTTGGATGTTTATTTAATGTGGATTTATGGACTTCCTTACAAAACACATTGATTAACAATAACTCACTTCCAAACAAAACTCGATGTGTACCAATAGCTGAAAACAAAATTAGTAAACACTTCAGCAGTCACCTCATTGCCCTAGGTTTCAGGAGTCTAGCTAGCTCCTTAAGCCATTTCCCCAAATATACTCCATTTTTAAAATGGGTACAGTAAGTAGGGAATACGATAGAAAAACATTATTAAAAATATAAATATACATAGCATCTGATCCAATGACTACCATATTGATTGATGAATTTACCTGCTTCTTTATGTAAAAAATGAAATGAATCACTGCTTGACACAGATGATGGTCACAGATTCTTCAAGTAGGTGAAAGACCTTGAGGCACATCCAAGTAAGCTTGATACGCAAGGTGGGCATCATGACATGCAACATAAATGACAGCAGTCAGCCCCCAGACAGGCCTTAAACCTCTGCCTGGGCCACTCTAATCTGTGATTATACAAATAGCTGCCACTGAGCAACCTCCATGTGCTAGGAAAGGTGTTGACTTTTGGGTTTGTCTGTTTGAACCGCAGTAATCTGCCTTTTTTCCTTCACTCCACGTGTCACAATTGTAGTACCACTCCACCCATGTGCTTCTTTGTTCACTGTCCACCTTTTCACTGGGGCCGTAAATTCTTTGAAGGCAAAACTCATGACTATTTTGCTTACTGCTGTATCCCCAATTCCTTCCACACAGCCTGGAACTCATCGAGTATTTGTTAAATTAATGAACACAGCTTTTGGTTCTTGGTGTTCCCTGCATTTTTTTTTTTTATTTCAGCATATTGTGGGGGTACGGATGTTTAGGTTACGTATGTTGCCCTTGACCCCCCCAAGCCCAAGTCCGAGGTTCAAGCGTGTCCATCCCTTGGATGGTGCGCATTGCACTCTTTGTGTATTTCCCGCATTTTAATGCTAAGGGAACTAAAGGTGAATGAGGTGTTTCCTCAAAGCTGGTATATGTCAAAGAGCCGGGATTCAGACCCAGCTCCATCTGACCACAGCGGCCATGATTGTTCTACCAAGCTTCCTGGCCACCAATTAGTTTGAAAGAAATCTATTAATTAAGCAATTTCAAATGAATAGCATGAATTACATTCAATTCCTGCTCCTTCCCCCTAAGGCTAATAAAATGTGGATTTCAAACCTGAGTTTTGATTTTCTACAAGATGGTGCTAATGCTAGCTCTGGGCTTGATGTTTTGATAATGTTTTGCATTATATATTTCAGTATTTACAAACACTAACCATCTTTAATCATCCCTATGACTGATTTTTCCCTGCTAATCAATAACATACAACATAGTTTAAACCAACAGTGTGAGAGAACCAATTGACTCTATGGAATTTACAACAAAGAGTATTGTACATTTATTATTATTTGCAAATTGTGTGCTACCTTTTTATTAGTAAAATTCATAACAAACTTGACCACATATATATGCACATTTTAAAAGAGAGCCAGTGTTCAAACACTGACCAGCATAACACTGATTTAAACCTAATCTTCCCTTTTTTTTCTTACTTCAGTGGAGACGGTCACAGCTCTGCTCCTCTTTAAAGTGATGACGTGGGTAAACTGGGTTGCATCTGGCTTTTACCTTTTGCGGATGCCATGTTTCAGAAAAACTGATTTAACCCATGGTATGTTCAGATTTGTGTGTTCAGAACCAGCAGTCTGTGACAACTGTAAACCCTGTTAACTTACAGGAACATGTTTCCCCCACAAAAAGACTCAGTGACTTGGGTCAGTTCTTATGAGGGCTGTCCGGAAAGTATCCAGCCGTTGTTAATATAACAATAAAATATGACATGGCTGGATACTTTCCGGACCACCGTCATATTTGCTTGTAGTTTAGATAGCAAGTTTATAAGTTTTCTAATGGTTTTTATATTTATTTTAGTGCAATAAAATCAGAAGGTAAGATTTCTTTATGGTAGGTGGCTCATGAGATCAGTCACATTTGGTCTTTACCTACTATTTAAATGTCATATATTCCCTATCCTTTTGTCGCAGCCATGTACTTGTCAAGGGTCAAACTTCTCAGCTGGTTTGCTGCTTGGCTCCACGAATGCTAGAGATTTTCAGGCTCATTCTGTGTTTTCACCCCCAATTCTAGCACCTAGAACCTACTCTTCTTTTGAAATTCAGTTCAATTACCTCTTCCCCTAACCCATTCAGTGTGGAAAAAATACATCCCCTTCTCTGAATTACCCCAGAATCCGGCCAAATCTCTCTTCCAACATAAGTCCCATTTCTCCCTGATGTAGCTGTTACATGTGTCTGTGGCTTAGGTCGCACATTACTATCATCTACGTGAGGGCAGAACTCTTTCCTACTTTATCTGTAAATTCCACCACAGTGACTAGTTTAATGCCCATTCATAGTAAAGACTTAAAAAACTGCTTCGATGGAACAAGTGGGCTATATGTTGCCAAATGAGAAATCAAACCTGTTTTCTTACCTGTAAGTTGTGACTAATAATAAGAGGCTATAGATATTTCTAATATGTATCATATACATATAATATAAATATATGGAATGTCTAATGATCATTATTGGTACTACCATTATCATATCACTATTCTTGATACGACACTGAGGTTTCAGCGAGTGTGTCTGTGAATTATCCAGTGCAGTGCGGGGTAAGAGCACTGGCCTGTCAGTCAAGAGTTAGAAGACGAAAGTTCTCCTCTTAGTTCTGCCCACTGTGCATGACCTTGGGTTAGTCAACCTCTCGGGGCTTCAGTCTCCTCATCTGCAAAATGTGTGTGGGGAAAAAAATGTGTGGGGAGAAGGCTGAGCCTCTCTGCAGCTCTAAAGGTCTGCAATTGCACAGTGCTGTGTGACAAGTCCCTTGGGTCTGAGCTGGGCTCCCAGTGACAGGCAGTGCTCTACCTTCCTTGACGTCCCCTCTCTCTAAACTCACGGACCTGTCCCTCAGCAATGGGCGAAGTACCCTTTGCCAAGGCTGTCTCAGCGATGCATTAGTGGGTGCAAAGTTACCCACCATTCTACTCTGGTAGCTGGACTGACTTGAAAAGGATTATTGCCTTCTTCAGTTTGTGGCCATAATGAGCATTTGGAAGTTATAAAAAAAAAAAAAAATCAATGTCAATGAGCTCCAGAGGTGATGGGTCTAATGGTTTTTCTCCTGGCGGTCACTGTGGGAGGGATGCCTCTCGAGTTCATCAACCTGGTGACACTGCTCCGATTCATCCTCCCCACAGAACCTGTATGACACAGGGCTGGTGACCTCAATTACAAAGGCAGGAACACAGCTGCCCAGAATAACGGAGTGTCACAGCTGGAAGAGCCCTTGTCTCGTCCAAACATTAGATTTTACACCTGAGGAAACTAGAGCTCAGAGAGGCCAAAGGACACCTCCAAGGTCGTAGAGTGAGTTAGCGGAAGAGCTGGGTCAGGGAAAGGCACCTCCTGGTGTTCTGGTTTGCAGTTCCTGCTCCTCACACCAGCTCCATCCACCACAGGCCAGCGCCACTGCCAGCAAGGAGCATCTCTGATGGCAAAAGTGAGCCCTGAACAGGCAATGTCAGAACAACATCCTTCTCTCTGCCCTCAATTTGCAAATAAAGTCTGACAGATCAAGACTGTTGGAGAGCTGGAGTTGGTCTTGGGAAAAAACGAATTTCCAATTCTTAACTCCCATGAGAAGAGCAAAGCTTTTGTCTTTAATGTGTGTGCCATCCATCCTGGAGGTGATTATTCTGGAGCAGTCAGCAACCGGTACCTCAGAAGCCCTTTTCTTTTTATGGCTAAGCACATACCTGGCAACACCTCAAAGTGTGGGTTACAAGAAACAGTGGTTTTGTTTCCCGTAATGTATCTGTTGGGACTCAGGTGTCATCTGCTAGACCATGAGCTTCCTGAGAGGAACACAGCCTCAAGATCAAGTTGGCACAAGACCTGGCACCTGGAAGATGTAAACATTCAAAATATTGTTTGGATGAGTCCAGAAAGCATCACTCCTCCTGGTGATCACAATGTCACAGACATTCAGTAGAATATTAAATGACTCAGCTATAGTTACACTTTAAGAAATAAGGATTAAGTTGGTAATGAGTGGCTCAGGAGGGATGCTTAAGGTTCTTGAGATGTTTCTGGGGTAAGGGAATCAGACATGTACTTTATCATGTTCAGCATGGTGGGAGTAGTTATATGGAAGGAAGGAAAGTAGAGGGAGAAGTATATTCTTATTTATATTCTTATTTATTTCAATAGCATAAGTGCATATTTTTATTTTAATAGTTCTTGGTCCTGAGAGCTAGTGCTCTCATTCCGTGTCCCTCTCTTTCTGTCTCACTGTTTTCTTTCTGTGGAGGAATGTTGGTTATGGAGAAGCAGAGGACCCACAGTGCAGCCCTGCGGAGAGAATGCAGGGAGCTGGCTGCCAAGGCCAGATGAGCTCAAGGGAGCTCGAAAGGCTCCTGGGCAGAGACAGTGTTAAGTGCCGCTTCATGTCTTCTTGCTGGCCACACACTTCCCAGTCCCCCCAGCCTTAGGTCGAGATCACATGGCTGAGCTGTGATCAACGCGATGAGGAAGGAAGCATCACGAAGCACACCTGGCGCAAACTTTCTCTTTCCTTACACAGCAACCTTGCAGGCTGCAAGATGAAACTGGGCCATCTGATTCATTTTGGACTTTGAGTGCAAAATAAACTCTTGGTGTGTTAAACAATTTACTTTTTGAGGTTTATTTGTTACTGGAGCATAACCTACCTTATCCTGACTTTTCTGATCTGTCAAGCTCACCTCATCTGAAGATGACAAGGAGGCAAGAATGCAGCATAGGAGACTTCTGCAGGATTCAAAATTTTGCATTAATCTGGTGATCCTCTCCTGCTATCTTTCTTAGGAATACGAATGTGTCAGTGCAGGATAGAGGGATTTGAGGGGAAGTTATGCACACGCCCAAATTTTCTCTTCTGCTTTAACACTTTCCCAAAGCTTTATTTTACACTAAGTGTTCCTTTTTTTGTTTTAGTATGTACTAGAAAAAACTTTTAAGGTGAAAGATAAACTGTTAAGGTGAATGAAATATTTCAGATGGTTTTGAACTATAAACTTCCAATACTTTCGTAACTTTTTAATAATTATCATCTAATCCATCTAATCCAAAAAATCCATCATTTCAAGTTACTTATTGAGGTTAAAAAGCTTAATTTCTACTTATTTCCTGTTATATGATAGAGAAAAAAAAAGCTACAAGATATTGCTCTTAGGCCAACATTTTCACATTATTGACAGAGATATATAAAATATATCTATCCTAAATCTTGGTTAATGTCTAAGAAAAATGCAAATTACGAATTCTGGATATGATTGCATTTTTGTCCTCAAAGCTAATTTGCTGCTAATAAATAATTGTTGTTATGAGTTTGAAGTGTTGCCCATACAGATTAGCAAAATGGATGACTATGAGTCAATAATAATTTGTTGGAGTTTCGATAAGTATGTTTCATAAGCTAAGTATTTCACAAGAAGAAACTGGACTCAGATAATATTTTCCCATACTTAAACTATATAATTCATATCTACTTAATTTGTAATCTGGTAGGACACCCACCTATCTATTCAGGGATAGGTACATCCGTTTGAAAATAGGTAAGTTACATGTATAAAAATGTGTGTGCACTTAACCTTTATATACACGGAATGTATCATTAAATTTAGACACAAAAGCACAAACCTAAAATCATTTAAATTCTTAGGTGAATTCATTTAAAGAGTTAAAATGAAACATCTACAACTTAAACTTTTTATCATCTACAAACCACTCTGGACCACTCTTGCAGAAAAAAGCTCACAAGGCAATTCTGGTTGGAGGCATTTTTCTTCTTTGACTCTTCCAAAACAGCTTTGTATTAGCATGTTCAATAAAGCAAGTAACACTTCCACTGGATTACTTGGAAAAATTTTTGACCCTCATTTCATTCTAGTTGAAGGTAATTACTTGGGGCTAATGCAAAGTGCTCAAGACAGCCTTAAATTCTGTTGAATTATTATGCAGATTTGGAATCAGACCTCCCCAATTCTTCTCTTAAAGCAGCACCATAATTCTATCAAATACAAGTCAACCAGACTTTTCTGAGTGCAAACTTTTTACTTAAAGTAAGATATTTGTCCTGAACCTGGTGGAGGAAGTGGGTGAGTTGCTCTGGGAATGAGGTTAGAAATGAATAAATCAGTAATGGTAGAGATGACGTGTGTACTTTCAGTGTCTAATAGACATCAGAATAGTGGAATGTAGCTTTTATTCTCTTTTTCATAGCGTAGGTGCACTGAAAATACAAGCTTTTGTTTAGGTCATCTCAGTAGCAACTCTAAAATTTAGCCACCATCACTGGATAATTTTGTTGTTTTATCTGAGCCGAGATGGAAACTCTGAATATTAACTCATTTAAATTAAAATCAATCATTTCTGTGCACTAAGGCCTCATCTCTGGATTAATAGTATTTACGGTAAAATGGAACAGGGTTTCTCTTCGCCTCACTCCCGAAATCAATAAAAAAACAACAGTAAAAGGCTATTTTTTTTCCTGTGAATACTTAAATGACTTCACAACCATTATTCTACTCAGAGGAAAAATTATTCTTATAATCACAGCGAGGGGGAAAGAATGCATGGCTTCTATTAAGACTAATGGAGGCTGGGATGCAAAGTTCAGTTGTCAGGAAGAAAGTTATTTGCCACAAGCCTGGAGAACTAGAGGGGGATTTACTAATTAGTCCTTCTTAAACCAAGGGCTTGTTGTTTTACTCTCTGTCCTTCATGAGCAAGTAAAGCACAAGATCATCATATATTCCAGCAAAGGGTAAATTATTAAATAAATACCCTCTACAAATTAAAAAGATGACAAATATAATAATACAAACATATATATATGAGATTGTACATTAGTTTTTTTTTCAGAGAGTGGAAAATGAAAATCTACAAAATGTAGAAACATCACATTTGAAAAATAGGAAATAGAGGGGGATGATTTATGATGTGGGTTCATCCCTGGAGGGCAGGCCTGAGGCATGTTTTCTACCAAATTCCTACTATTTTCTATTTTCTAAAATTATGCTTCTGGCCTAATCAAAACACTACTTTGACACAGCCTTTTTAATTTTCCTTTTCTTTCCTCGCACAAATATCACCTCAGGCATCACAAATTCATTCTATTGGCAACCGTAATTTTGTACTTAGAGGATAACAGCCTTAACCCTAGGCTCTCTGGCACCTTTATGAGGTTTAGATGAATCCTAGAATGTCAGACCAGGCTCAGGTCATATGTGGGGTTTCAGAGACCCTCACTGTGTGTGGCACAGCCCAAAGTCTTTTTACCCAGTGACTCTGGCATTGCCCTGGCAGTTCTGTGTGGGCCAGGACAGAAGAATCCGGAGTCCCGATTTCCCAGGAGAACCCCTCAGGGCCAGGCCAAACTGCCCAGTGTTCCCAAGAGAGCAGTGGGGCAGTCTGTCTTGAACTTCCAGACCTCTTACATCTCAAAAGATGGTCAGATTTTTGCCTTAGTTTTGGTGTTACTCAATTTGCTAAGCTTCAGATGGAAGAAAAATGTATTTTTTCTTAGGGTGAATTCTGGGCAGAAAAAGCTGTAACTACAGATCCAAAACAAATGCTGGGGAAGAAAAACTGGTGGCGGGAAGCAGAGAGCAGTTTCAGAGGAAGAGCAATGTCATTCGGCAGGACGCTAAATTCACAAACTGTCTCACGTTAACCTTAAAGCCTGCCCCGAATCAAGGAAGCTGCTTTATAGACAATGCATGAGCTTACTTTAACAATGAATTCTTTTGGAAGGATAGTTTTTCGGATTGCAATTCATTCATTCATTCGCTTATTGATGAATATCTATTGAACACAGACTACACGCCAGACTCCGCAAGGCACTGGGGATCCCACAAGCCCTGTCCTCGTGTGTCTTCCACTCTTGGGAGGGAGGGGGTACACAGTCAATATTAATATTGATAATTAGGGGATAAGAAAAGGGGATGGAGAGGCGGCAATCCAATTCATTCTTGGTACCCTAAATATTTTTCTATGCTCATCCCCCGTGGGCCTGTGACTAAACAAAAATCCTTTACAAATAAAACTTTCTCTTTTTCATGCCATATCATAACAAATATCACATTTCTTAGCTCCAAATCATCTTGACTTATAACTATTAGCTGTGGAAATGACATAACAGCCATCCATTTCTCTCTTTTAAAAAATGAAAGCAATTTCAAAGGAATTGTCGCCGGTGCTCTCAGACAGAAGTGGGACACATTTTCCTCTAGATTTCTGGCCCTCTGTGTTAGGGGAAGCATTTCTGCATGCTGGCAAGATGAAAATGACTGCACTGGGCAGCCTTAGGGTAACAAGCAACACCTGGGACACAGTCCTTCCCTCCTTTGATCTGTCTATAATCTTTGTACCATCAGCACGTGACCACTAAATAAATTACCTGCCGGGCACCCACAACTCTCCTGCACCCTACGTGTGCAAACCCACACCCTAACTTGTTAAAGAATGCAATATTCAGGTATCGTACTCCAAAGAAAGCCCACACCATTTGAGATCTGTACTAACCAAATCTTAGTTGCTAACGTGCCTTCATATTTTATAAGTAGTTTCCATGAATTACACGTATTAAGTTGTCACAATACTGCATTCAAAGTGTGAATTATACATTGAGACATAAGGGAAAAAAGATTCCAGTTAAACTCTCATGTCACTACCTCTGATCGTTGACACAGGGAATCAGATTGCCTCCTTCCCAAACTGTTACCAAAGCCTGTTGCCTTGGGGGAGCCCGGGTTGGCTTTGGAAACGCTTCAGGATCGCGGGTTCTGTGGCAGCAGTCAGTGCAGCCAGGGCTGGTTCAGAGGAGGGGGCTGGTTCAGAGGAGGGCGCTCTCTCATCAGGGCCCCTTTAACTTAGTCAAACGTGAGGCTTCGATGCGGTGCCTTGACACTTTGATTTTCAATTTCCCTCTTTTCTACAATTATATTTTTGAATGACCCAGAGTAGGGAGATCCGCACTTGTAGTCAAAGAACTCGGGGTCTTTGCAGTTTGGCTACTGTGTGGCTAACCAACCTTCAGTCATAGATAAGTTAGCAGTGCGTGCTGGTTTGGTTCCATGACGGCACTCCAGCTAATGGTGAAGACGGTGCACTCTAAAGCCGGCTATTGGGGTTTGAATCCCAACTCTAACACTTGATTTCCTTGAAAATTGGGCAAGTTATTTAATTTCTCTTTACCGCAGTGTCTTCATCTGTAAAATGGGAATAATAGCACCTATCTACGGTTGCATGAGGAACAAATGAATTAATACTTCTAATATATTTAGAGCAGAGCAGGGCAGATTAACATCCCAATAAATGTTAGTTGTGGCTGGAGGAAGGAGACAGAGGTTGCTTGTAAAAAAAATCAACTGGAATTGGTTAGACAAGCTCTCTGTGAGTGACAATGTCTACTCTTAATGTTGTTATCACTTTAGAGAGGACACAGGAGAGGAATTTATGAGGGCTTGAAATATCGTTTTAGAAGGGAAACTCTTCGGATTCTAAGTATCTGTGACAAATCCAGTGCAAATCAGCTGCTGGGGATTTCGAGTCAGGTTCTGTCTAGACGTGGGCTTGGGCAGAGCTGCTCCAGGTATCTGCAGAGGCAGAGGGTGAGAGGAGAGGAGACTTCTGCCAAACATATCGTCCCACATTCCCCAAAGCCCTGAGGATGGCCTCATCCATTGCAGAGCTCTCTTTTGGGAGTCTGGGTTGTTCTGAGTCAGGCTGGGAGAGAGAGAAGGGTCTAAGAGAAAGCCAGCTAAGTTAGATCCCAAAGACACCAAATTCAGAGTCTGCCAAGATCCGGAAGATGTGCCACTGTGCCGAGAGCTCCAGAAGGGCAGTCCCATGTCTGTTTTGGGCACTCTGTGCCTGACACAGTGCCTGGCACACATAGGGATGGATAAGTGTCTCCACAGACCGAATGAAGGAATTCACAGACAAGCGAATGTTGGTGGGCACTTCACCAGAGGCTTTCAATCCCCGATACCGGGGTATCAACTGCCCCAGTGGTTTTGGATGGTAATCTGATGGATACAGCTTGCCTGGTTTATCTACTGCAAGTGAACTTCCCAACCTTAAAAGAACATTGACGCTTCATGTGATGGCTGCCTGAGAATGAATGAAAGAAGGAAAAGTGAATGCAAATTTAAATAAATAGTAAAATAATTAAAAACAATTTAGGGAATATTGTTTGCAAAATGGCTGGCTCTGAAGTCCAAGTTATTCTTAGGTTACCAGTAAGAAGAAAAGGCAAATTTTGGGTGTTCTCCACTGCATACATGTGAGGAGGGATAAACGGAAGCATGTGTGCACAAACAGGCAAACAAACAATCCTTCTAGACGTAAAGCGCCCGAGCAGAAGAACATGGAAATGCTTCCTCTGGAATCTCAGAGGCAGGCCTCTCCGCACTTCCGTGGCGCTCACTCCTTCTTCCCCATAAGGACCAGCCATTTCTTCACCCACACGACTGGCGTTTGTCAGAAGTCACTCCGAGAGACGCTTGCGGGGCCCTGTCCAGTGCCTCTCATTCAGGGGAAAGCCGCCTTGCAGTAGGTAAGTGCATTAGTTACCTGAGGGTGCTGCAACAAATTTCCACAAACTTGGGGCCTTAAAACATGAGAAATTTATTCCGTCACAGTTCTTGAGGCCAGAAATCGGAAATCAAACTGTCGGCAGGGCCACGCTCCTCCTGAAGGCGTTACCTCGGCTCAGAAAGCTGTGCTCTCTCACGTCTGGTCACCCCAGCCGTATCTTTTGCTTTTGTCTCCAACTGTTACTTAAACCAGAATTGTGCTCAGTTATAACGATTTTGATGTAATACTCATCATTGAATTGCTAATTTTGTTAGGCCTCAGATACCAGCTTTGAGTGAAACCATAAACGCATAATTAATCTGCAACAATCCAGCTGTAAGTGCCAGTTGTATGACGTCTGAGTTTTACATGCATTTGCATACAAATAATGAAATAATCATAAGCACCCAATGAGGAAGGTACTGTGATTATTCCCATTTTACAGATAAGGAAATTGAGGCCTGAAGAGGTTAAGTAACTTCCCCAAAGTCATTCAGCTAGTAGGCAGCAGTCATGACTCAAATTCAGGGAGTCCTCTATTCACTGGACTCTGAGTTCCATAAAAGAAGCAACCATGTTTGTCTTGTTTGCTTCTGCCTCTCAGGTGCCTAGCGCGGTGCCTGGCACGCAGCAGGTGATCAGTAAATACTTGTGGAATGAATGAAGGGCCAAGGTATATCCCTCACTCTTAACTACTACATGCTGCGTAGATGACATAAGCAACCCTCCCAGTGACTCTGTAGTTGGTAAAAGGGAGACAACTTCAGTGAGCATAGGATTAGCATAATTCCTTCTACGCCACTCTTGGAAAAGCAACTGAAACCAACACACATTTTGTTGACCATGAACACCGTCCTTCCACACAAAAGATGATGGAGCTATAGAATATTTGTGTCAGGGATATTGAGGTGGATAAGCTGTTTTCTTGGCCTCTGTTTTGGAAACAACATTTCCATTGACAGCAGACCCTGATTTTGCTTTGGAAAAGCTCTCCAGCTGATCAGCTGTGAGCGATCATCTCTGGTAGGAGCTATGATTAGTTTTCATCATGCCTCTGCCTTTTGACCACAGTAATGTTGTTTTGCTTTCCTATCACCAGAACTGCCTCCTTATTAATGCGTATTCCGGCCCTAACAGAAGAGAAATGGGAAGAGAGACGGCGTGAGTGTCCCACCGGCACTCAACCTGCTAATGCTAATGCCAAGCAGAGCAATCCATCCCATTAGAGTTGACAGAGTGTCCCTGAGATGAAAAGGGTGCTGAGACTGAAGCTATAACCGCCCAGACTGCAGCCACCTCCAGAACACTAGTGTGTAAGGAATGCCTCCTGGAGGAAAGGTTTGCTGCAAATCGCAAACATTTAGCTCTGTGGAATCCAGCAGGGTTGATTGTTTAGTAAATATTTCATTGAGAACATTAGCTATGGAATTTGAATGCTTAAGTAGTAGAGATAATTAAATGTAAATAATTAAAAATTAATAATGTTTGAAGCATTAACATAATTAGGCAGGCGATATATCAGTAATAAAGGGGTCCACTCATGCTGAATATCTGCTCACCACCTTCAGGGCTGTGTCACAGCAGAAGTGGCCTGCAACAATTCCTCGCTGTTCCAGGGATTCAGCCCTTCACACCGACTTGGCAAAAAGCATTGTCTGCAGATGTCTTCTGGTAGAAACCACTATGGTACAGGTATCTTTACAAATGAACGACACAGAGCACTTATTGGGATGTGTTTGAAGGGAGGCAGAAGAGATTCTATGAATATATTGCTAGAAATCACACTTCCAGTTAGAAGGAGCTAGAAATGAAACAAAGATGAATCCACATTTGTTTAGTGAATCATGTAATGGAAATAAGCTCTCCGGAGAGTTGTTCCATTTATTCTTTTCTCTTGTTCTTGCTCTCTCATCTTCAGTCATTTCTCTTTTCCTCCAGTAGCTACTTCTCTTCATTCTAAAAATACTACATTCATGTGTTCCTTGACATACAAAGAGAATTCTCTAACATGTCTCCCCATCAAAGCAGCCCGTCTTCCTCTCTCCTTTCTTTCCTCATCAGATTTCTTGAAAGACTGGTGCACATTCCCTCCCTCACCATCCACTGCTCCCTTTCCCTGGTGTGGCAGCTGCTGTCACCAGAGTTATCAGTGGTGTCCCGTTGGAGGGATGTGATGATCTCACTGGACCTATCTGCAGGGTCTTATACTGACAACTCTCTTCTGAAATCCTCTCCTTCTTTGGTTTCAGATCTAACATTTTCCCCTAATGCTCTTTCTACCTCTCTAATGACCAGTTCTCAGTTCCTGGCCCGCCCTCAAATGTGAACTTTTCCCCTAAGTTCTTTCCTTCCCTACACAAGGGCCTGCAAACTGAACCCAACAGGGACAAGGCAGGAAACATAAGTACGTGAAATGGACAGGAGACGAGGGTGTAAGACAACAGGGAGTGGTGGAACCTGTGGCAGATGGATATTAAATACCCCAGTCCTAACGGCACTCAAACTGGAATACCCCTTGGCCTTACCGAGAGCAATGAATTATAAGCATAAATATTATGTGTCCAAGGAGGAAAAAAATATGTTTCTCCTCTACGTTCCTCTGGTAACAATGGGGCTGACATTTATCAGGTACACGTTGAGGATGGTTTTTCTTGCATTTTAATGTCATGAGCCAACAAGTAAGGGCAGCTGAGCACAAGGCGCGCTACTAGCCAGCCAAACACATTCATTCCACGTCTTTTTAAGTCTGCTTATATTCCGACTTGGAAGTGCCTGTTGAGTGTCTGTCTCTGCTCTTTCCTCTGCAACTCAGAGGCCTCAACTCTTCCTTACACCACCTTTGTCAAGCTATCAATCATTTTCTTTTTTTAAAAAAATTATCATGAAGTTAACATGGGTTTTAACTGTGCTGATAACTTGACAAAATTATTGTTATTTTTGTTAGTGTTATGGTTACAAACCTATGAGTTTTGAATGGTCTGCCACATTCCTATTTTCCCCTTAAGTCCTATTATTTTCAGTGTGTGATTTTGCAAAACTTCTGTCCTTCAGGAAAGCTTGTATAGTCAGTCAAACAACAAAAAGAAATGTCAAGGAAAGAAGAAAAACCACCTGCAGGGTCAGCTGAGGACCTGTGTACCACACCTCCCCAAGCGATCTTATTTTTCTCTTGGCTTCTATTAGTGCTGCTATGTTGCTGACCTCCAGACCTATATTTTCTAGCCCAGACCACTCTTGAGAGGTAGATGAGATTCAATTATCTACAAAACATCTCAACGTGGCATCTCTGATGAATGTATCCCAAATGTGTCCCTTAAATAATAAGCTTGCTCCCCTTTCTATCCCAACACACACACACACACACACACACACACACACACACACACACACCCTGCTTCTGTTCCTGTCGCCTGGATTGTCACTTCAGCCAAATTTGAGTCTCTCCTCTCTTACCTGCTACCTTCAGTGGGTTGCAATGTCCTGATTTTCCCTCTGAAGTAGCTTTTATATCTGGCTGTTCTATGTGTAATTCTACAGTCGCTGCCATCATTGAAGACCTTATCTTTTGTGTGAAGAAATCCACCAACCTCAAACCGTTTTTTTGACTCCATTTCTTCTTTGTTCCAAAGTATCCTGCACAGTGAGGTTGCAGACAGACTGACAGGTATAGAGTAAGGGGAATTGGATGAGAGATAAAATCGGTTGTTCTTAACCTTCCAGCCTGGCAAAATCAGCCTTAGTTAGCTCTTCGGGTTCTTTCTGAGAGAACGAGTCATGAGGATAAATGTTATTGGTCAGACAGGTCAGGAGAAAAAAGCCAGACCGGCCTGAGAATCATCTAAATTCATTCCCTCTGATGTCTGTCAATAGGCACTGAGACTGATTTTCTGAGCATCTGGTGCTTAGAAGGCGGTTGGCAGGTGTTTGTTGAATGAAGGATGGAAGACACACCTCAGGGCCACAGGAACCTGGGGAGCTCCCTGCCAATTTCCCTCAAACTCTCTGACTTCAGGTTAGTTACGTGGATTTGAAGTTCAAATGAAAAAACTGAAACTGAAGATACATGTTTGAAGTTGTTAGTAGGCAGATATTAATTAAATCTATGGAAATGGATAACATGGGAAACACATGAAATTAGAAGGATTTAGGATGGAACATTGAAAAGCGCCGATATAATGGTTCTATAGGAAAAGAGCTGATAAAGGAGACATACAGCCATATCCAACAATCAGAGGTGCCATTTGGTTGTCCCAAGAGATATAGGATTGAATAAGGCATCATGGTTAGCATCAAGACATTAGCACCAGAAATAAATGAAGAAAACAAAGAAGTTTAAAATGATATAGTAATCAAGGTATTGGAGGGTTCATGTAATATACTTTTATTGATGTAATTATTATCTGAATTCCTATGTCATTCATGATTTAGAAGAAAGAGGCCTTATATCCAGTTTTAAAGGGAAGAGGAGTCCGGAAAGTCTTCATGAAGGGGGAAGTAATTAACCTGAGCCTAGAAGGAAGACGGGGAAAGCCAAAGGTGAAGACATTGTAGATAGAGGGAAATAACTAAGCCAAGGCAGGAACAGAGCACATATGAGACGTGTTCAGAGAGCAGTGCAGGGCTGAGCAGGCTCTAGCCGGTTTTTACGTAAGTGAGTTGAGGACTGAAGATGGACAGGTAGGTAGGATCTTATTATGAATGGTCTTAAATGCCTGTGAGGAGCCCATTCATAACCAGTTAGATAACTGGAAGTTAAGAAATGGATTTGAAGTAGAGAAATTTGCTCTACGTAACCATTTAAAATGGAGCTTTAAAAGTCACAGAAATATGGTGGTTCCCAGCCTTTTCGGCACCAAGGACCAGTTTCATGGAAGACCATTTTTCCATGGACAGGGAGCGGGGGTGTGGGGTGTGGGATGAGGTGTGGAGGGTGTGGGGGTGTAGGAGGTGGTTTGGGGATGATTCAAGAGCATTGCATTTATTATGCAGTCGAACCTCTCTGCTAATGATAATCTGTATTTGCAGCTGCTCCCAGCGCTAGTATCACCTCCTCAGCTCCACCTCAGATCATCAGGCACTGGAGTCTCATAAGGGGCCCACAACCTAGATCCCTTGCCTGCACAGTGTACAGTAGGGTTCACGCTCCTATGAGACTCTAACGCTGCTGCTGATCTAACAGGAGGTGGAGCTTATGTGGTGATACGAGCGATGGGGAGCGGCTGTAAATACAGATGAAACTTTGCTTGCTCAGCCACCACTCACCTCCTGCTGTGTGGCCCGGTTCCTAACAGGCCATGGACCAGTACCAGTCTGCAGCCCGGGGCTTGGAGACCACAGTAAACATAGATAATTTCTAACTTATATATTAAACATAATGAACTAACGCTTGAACACCTTCAGACTCAGAGAACTTCATTTGGGTAGAAGCAGAAGGTATGACTGGAAGAAAAGGTGAAAGATTAGAAAAAGAAGTGTCCCCGTGTGTTGACAACGATCATCTCCAAACTCCATCATCAGCTCCCTGGGTACCTCTGAGAAGCAGGAGATCCCCAAATTCAATCTAATGACATCTTCTGACCAAATGCCATATAGCTCCCCCTTTCTCTTTGTTTTTAGACTGTGAACAACCAAATAAACTGCAAGTGTGGATCTTGCTTCAATCTCGAAGATAAATCTGTTGCTTCAAATTAAAGACAATGAATAGACATTTGCTTTTAAAAGCTGTGTACCAACAAAATAAGAAAAGGTATAGGCGGGAGCACTATTTGCAGTACACAGGAAATAGGCATAATGTCTTAATTACACAGTGAGCTTTAAATGAATGTAAAAATACTAAGACCCCAGATGAGGCTGAGATTGTGAGCAGTCTTTTGTTATTAAGGGAAAGAACCAGGAGTTAGCTCCTGTTTGACTCCCCAAGCACTCTGAACACTAGTGTTGCAGACAGATTATCTTTTGCAGATGTAAAAATATTCTGAATTTCCCAAAAGAAGTTTGCTAATGTAACAGGCAATAAAGATACCTCTATTTGAGTTGTAAATTTTGCACATATTTGTTTACTCATTGTATTTATTTTCTTCTCCTGGTGAGAAATTGATATGACACCTTCAAGAGTTATTGCCAAGTATACTTGAGATGTTACATACGGAGTCCGGCACAGAAGTCATGCCTGATCAGTGTAAGCTCAGAGGAGTAGCACTTTGGTTTGTTCATGGCTATATCCCCAGGGGTTAGAAAGTATCTGGACTTTGCAAGCATTTAGTAATATTTGTAATCCTTGAATTAAGCTGCATCAGAATGATTTGAATTGCTACAGGTCTTTTATATAAATCCCAAGTGTTTTTCTATAAATGCTGGGGCCAAAGGTCTTTAGTTTTTGTGCTAACTTTGCAATTCAATTTTTTGACCATGGGGTAATTTCCCCTTTCCAAAAAAAAAAAAAAGGAATTAACCAAAGAATTTAAATCATAACAGCCCAGTAATACAAGACCAATTTTATTCCCAAATTAATGACATCATTTCTAGTTATTTAACACTTTATTGCAAAATTAATTTGCTGACCTACACCTTACATATACATATTTATTTAATTCAACTAGAATGTGCTCTGATACACTCACTGAATATTGCCTCTACTGATGATTTGTGCCTAAATAATAACTTCTGAATAGAGCTCACTGCTTTATGGGTCTTTGGTGGGATTTTTAAAAAATGAATTCTGCACAAGGGATGACATTAAAAAGGAAAAAACCCATAATCTGACTTTTTCCCCTATCCAGACATTGTATTAGTTTCCTTTTATTAATCTAAGCAATAAAATCACTTTGACACACTGTCGTTATTTATTATTTATTTCCCATATATTTCCAAAAAAGGATTTAGAGTAGTCCATTTTAACATGCCGTTAGCGTCTTCAAAATTTGGTTTCCTGGAAACACCCGTGAAATTGAATATATGCGGCTAAGCTCAGGCTAACATACTATAGAACCAATTCCTCCTGTGACAAATAAATTAAAGTGTTTATTACATGCCCAAATACTTCTTATGCTGAAATAACATCTATTAAATCAGCAATTAAGCAAAGTAAAATTTGACTTAAACAACCAATAGCAGAATGAGATGAAAGTAATTACAGTCTAATTTGTGAATACCGTATACAGCTTTCGAATATTACCTACAGATTGTAATATAGATGATGAGGTCAAAATGTGAAAATCATGATTGAGGACCCCACAGAGACTTTCTAAAGGAACCTGCCTTTCTTTCTTTTCTTGTCTTTTTCTTCAAGATTGCTTCGGAAGAACTGACTAGCAAAGGCTTCCCGTTTAGTGTGTTAATAACTACCAAAATATTCACAGTATTCCCTGGGCTTTCACTTCTTCGCACATCATCAGGTTTTAGCATGCAAGCCTTATTCTCAACCCAATTACCTGGATATGAAGCAGGAACTTTGCAGCTGTCACAAAATACCTATACCATTTGAGAAAGGCATTGCTATCAATAACCAAAAAACGGCGATTTTATCGCAGACAATATGTGAAATTGCACCTCACTGACAAAGCCATTGCGGAACCCGGTGATAATATTATTATAGTAATTACCATATGTCTTACATCAAATGCAACTCCAGTTTTATTATCATTCAGGTTTTCTAGAAGGAGATAGGAGAGAGCTGTCACAGTTAGACAGATAGCTTGTCCTCTATTCAACTGCCAGCTCCCCTCTGAAACACAGGCTTTCTATTCTACTAAAAGAAATGCAATTATAACTCCATTTGCATGGAGAACAAGAGAAGCCCGCCTAGGTTAATTACAGGTAAGGTTCTGTTTACATTCCCTGGGGCTAGCCACAGCCAGATTTCCGTTACTCAGGTGAAAAAAGCTGCTGGAGTTTGAACTAAATCCACAGTTTTTTTATTTCACTCTTGAAATTCTGTGTGGCCAAAGGGAGCCTGTCACTCAAAGATCTTTCAAACATAACCTCGGAAACCTCCATTTTCCAGAATCTGAATATAGTTAAAAACCCAAAGTTCGGAACCCAAAGCCTAAACAAAAAAAAGGAAGATGGAGGTTTGTGATCAGGAAAAGAGGGAGTGACATTCTGTGTATTTTTAGTGTTATATAATCGACTGATCAAAAACATGTGACAAAGGCATAGCAACAGCAGAGAGTCCTGGGTGTTCTACACCAAGACGACTATTTGTTGACAAGACTCTGGGTTTTAAAAAAAACAATTTTCCTCATCTGTAAGGTTTCCTCTTGTCTTCTTTTCTGGCTTTCTGAGGTTTTTGTTTTGTTTTGTTTTGGGGGCAGGGGTGGCAGAGGAAAGAATGGACTGGCCATACTGACCTCAGCTGATGTATCTCTGCTCCTGGGTTCACAGAAGAGACTTCTCCTGATTTCGATTTGGCTTTTCAAAAATATGGACACAGCAGGTCTTACGCCATTTATGTTCTTGCAAGGTACTCACAGACTGTTCAGCTGTCTGGTTGTAACCTGAAAATCTTCTGAAAGCTGTAGACTCTAGATGTCAAAAGCCAGTCTCTTCCCAGCCACTGTCCATCACCTCTCCCTATTTTAATGTTTTCATACTTATCATTTATCAGTATCTGATGTATTTTTTTTACATATTTGTCTAATTGTTTATTTTCAGCTTTACTCTCTCTCCTTTCCCTCCATCACATGCATATAATAATGTTAGCTCCTTGAAGCAGGAGTCCTTATCTGGAGTCTAGAATAGCACCTGACAAATAACAGGTATTTAATCATTATACTAGATGAAGAATAAATTGTTATAATAATTCAGTAATTTCAGAAGATCTCAGTGTTGGCTCTGGCAGTAGCCATTGCCAGAGCTGTACCTATGCACAGATTATCTGGATATGGAAGGTATCCAGACACTTTAGAGGTATCCTTAGAGGCAAACTTTTAGGATTCTATGTAAGAAAAGAAATGAAGAAATGAAAAGAAATGAAACGGAAAACAATTCCAGTTTTGTGGTCTGAAGTTCTTTTAAAGAAAAACAAGCTACCTCTGAAGAGCAATAATGCATGCTCTGTTTCCAGAACCAGTCCCAGAGAAAGACGATGGATGACTCTTACCTACTTCAGGAGAAGAAAGAGGTAGGCATGAAAGTACATTTCCAGTGGGAAGGAGAAAGTAAAGCAGTATTACCACTTCTAGGGAATAAAGTGGGCACAACACCCCATTGCAAAGGGCATCTCCTACAGATGGAATTCCTCACTTGCAAGTGGCTCCTCTGCTAGGGCCCACAGGGCTGCAGTCAAGGTGTTGGTGGGGGTTGTGGTCTCATCAGAGGCTTGACCGGGCAAGGATCCCCTCATATGCTCAGTCTGGTTGTTGGGAGAATTTAGTTCTTTGCAGTGTATTGATGGCTGTTGGTGGAGGCTGTGTGCAGCCTCTAGAAGCTGCCAGAAGTTTCCTGCTAAAGAGGTCCCCCAACAGGGCTGCCAACTTTCTCAAAGCCATCAAGGGAAGGAGAAACTATGGAAGGATAGGTGCTACCATCTTGCGTCATAGTATTGCATGTATGTCATCATGAACATGCTATCACCTTTGCCATAGTGCATTGATCATGCAAGTCACAGGTTCTACCCACTCAGGAGGAGAGGATCACACAAGGGTGTGAACACCAGGAGGCAGGGATCGGGGTGCCACCTGAAGAGTTTCTCTGCCACACCAATATACATTTCTCTTTATAAACAGATTTCATAAATATCTTAATTTTTGACTGACTTCAAAGGGTCTCTTCTCTAGTTAGTTAATGAACATGTGAATACATGAAGGTTTATGGGTTTTGTAAAGAATCTATTCCCTAACTTAGAAGCTTGGCTTTTCATATTTTAGATTTTTTTCCAGGTACCTACACAAAGTAACAGGGAACTAAAATAATGTGAAGATTTGCCATTCATTTCAGCATCCTTCTCCCAAACAGCCTGCTAGAGTACTGTAATTAATTCATTTGAGTTTTACTCCTTTCTCTCCATCTGTTCCAGGGGGAAGAAGAGGGTGGGGAGGAGAGAATTGAACTAATAAACCATCAAAAATGTTCATCATGTCAGTCTTACAATTGCTACTATTGCTCCTAAAAAATACAGGTTATTATTCACAAAACCGCTATTTAAAATCTACATTACTTCTTTAATGATTCTACCTACTGGGGTAGAAGTGCACAGGACTAGTGGATTTATTTACTTATTCAACAAAAACTTGAAGAGTGTGTACTGTATGCCAGACACTGTTCTAAATGATTTATACATATAAACTATCCTCCTAACAATAGTGTGAATTAGGTACTATCCGTCTTGATTTGACAAGATGACAAGGCAAAAGAATTAAAGACAGATTAAGTCAATTTCCAAAGGCCACAAAGCTAGCAGAGGGCCAGATCAGAATTTGAAGTGAAGCAATCTGCCTCCAGTCTATGCTATGCCTCCCTCTATACTTGCACTGTCCAACGGCAATATAATGCAAGCCACGACAGCAAGCTACACCTGTTAATTTTAAATTATCTAGTACACACATATAGAAATGAAAACAAAATCAAGTGAAATTAATCTTAATAACACATTTTAAAAATTTTAATAATAAGACTATCCAAAAATATTATTTCAACATATAACCAATTAGCAAATTGTTAAGGAGATATTTTACATTTTTTATACTAAATCTCTGAGACCTGGTATGTATTTTAAAGTTACAGAATATTTCAATTCAGACTAGCACATTGCAAGTGCTAACGGCCACATGTGGCTAAGAGGCTACTGTAATGTGCGGTATAGCTCTATACTATGCATCGCGACTGTACTGTGCTGTCATTAGGAAAGCCCCAAATGCGTTTATTTTTTTAATATGAGAGGATATTTGATTTGTTTGTCCAACCAGAAGCTTGAAAGCATGTGAACTGGACAAACAAGACTAATGAGTTATTTCGTTAGATTTAACTCCCTGAAGCCGGGGGTTATTTCTACCATTTTCACCACTATGTTCTCCATGCCAAGGACAATGTCCACAAAACAGCAAGCACTCAACAAATATTTCTGAAAGGAAGAAAAAAGGTGTGAAAGAAGCTGGGCTTTGTATTTTAACTATCAATAGCAGGCATTAACTACTCAATACGTTAAGATGGTGAGATTGGGCTCATTCAGTTGGATACATCAAATGTCACCTTGTGCTAGGTGCCAATCCCTGAAGATGTACAGATGACAGGCCCAGATCTTGCCTCTAAGATGCACACAAGGGAGGCAGACACTTTAACAATACAGGGTGAGTGTGGAACAGAACGCAGACAGCCTTGGGAGTGATTAATTGACTCTGGGCAGAGGGTAGCGTAGGAGAGTGGGGATGGCAAGAGGCCACATTCTGAAAAGCAAAGATGACAAGTGATGAGGCTAGGTGAGAGTAGACACGCACATTAGCAAAATAAGGCACATTTCTCACTTATTATAGTTATCCAATTATGTTCCTGACCCTTACTAGTTTGGGTGGACTCATCTCATTTAGGTAAAATGCCATGGAAACTACAAGCAAAACTCTCAATATTTCAAAACAACTCTAGGTAAGGTGATGGAACCAATGTGCTGCATTTATTGCCATGAAATTGGAAAAAAAAACCCTACCCCTACTGAATTGAATTACGTATATGAAGGACTTGATGTGACACAGTTGATATGGCACAAATAATCACAAGCATTTCCTTTTATTAAAAGCCACACGTCCAAAAGCATAATTTTGGTGCAGCACACTGTAATGAATATGGCTATAATACATCACATCGTGTTAAAAATCAATGAAGGGTGAAAATACAAGTACAGTATTCAAAACAATTCAGATTAGGATAAAGCTGTCGACCTTTATGTTCTATTCCCTGGTCTTAGTAGAGAAGAGAGAGAGAGAAACCACAGAGCTGGTAATAAAATATGAAACTATATTTCACCCTGGTTGGTGCTGGAAGTCCCAAAATATAAATTGTTGAATAACAGTGAAGTAATACAAGGTCTATCTGGGGGCTCCCTCCCAACCGTGTACTCCCAGATTGTCCCTATCAAGCTTCGTTTTTCTCCAATAAATCACACATTGAAAAGATCACCACTTTCTATTCTGAACCCAAAATTAGGCCTCACAACATATGGTTAATCTTCTGGAAAGCAGCATTAATAGTGGCATGCACAATTATATCAGAATCACAAATAAATGACTTTAACAGATTTACGAACAACCTTTATGGATAAACTCATCAATCAAATTTAAATGCTTGAACAATGCAATAATGCCACTTATTAGACAAGCCTAAAGAGAATGGATACATTTTATTGTTGCCAAGAGTAACAAAATGTGATAGAGATCATTAGGGATGCTACAGTTAAGGAAAAAAAGCAAAGACCTCATGTCCTATTAAAACAAGGGAAACAAGCACAAAGATAAAACCTGGAGGCTCAATTAAAATCATGTGTCTACTAAAATACACAAATTAAATATGCTATAGTCCTCTGTCACTCAGAAGAAAAAATTATTTATTTTCTCCCAGGGCTACTTTTTCTTAACATGCATCTCATCATGTTTTTCAAGATATCACAGTTGGGCCTTTGCTAAATCTTTGTCTCTTTCCTAGTAGTGATGAAAGAAACACAGTCTCACTTTGCTTTCAATCTCTCTCCTTGTTAGAACTTTGAGGATCACAGCTACTTTATTCTCTCCCTCTCTTTATCACCTCTCTACTCCCTACTACAGCACTATTGAGAGTGGTGAGACACCGAAAAAGTATAAATATAGCCAACAGTAAGGAAATAAGGGTACAATCCTAAAATGTATTTTATAGGGTCATTAAAATA
Organism: Avahi laniger; assembly: GCA_963575035.1. Taxonomy (NCBI): domain Eukaryota; kingdom Metazoa; phylum Chordata; class Mammalia; order Primates; family Indriidae; genus Avahi; species Avahi laniger. Next base: position 52,170 of record CAUYSK010075591.1, read on the forward strand.
TGTTGTTAGAATTTTTAATAGCAAGGGAAAACAAAAGCAATACAATGTTAAAAAGAAAAAAGCTAGATATTAAATGATATATTAAGTGTTATTTAAAGGTATTATATATATACACGATTTTAAAACTTCTATACAATAAGAACATTATCAACAAATCAAAAGACAAACAACAAATTGAGAAAATATTTGCAATCTGTGATAGATATGAAATATGTATTTATAATATAAAATAAACCTTTATAAAGGAATTTTAAACAAGAATAAAATCCCAATTTGAAAATGGGCAGTTCACGAAAGAAATAAAATGGGCGATAAATATAAGAAAAGATGTTTGATCACATATTTTTACCTAACAAATGGGGTCAATATTTCATTTTATATTAGCAAATTAGGGAAATATATTAATAGTAATACTGCAAGAGTATGGAGAATCCACCTTTTTATGTATTGCTAGTGATAGCATAAATTCTCCCAACCTTTCTTTTGGCAGTCCTGAAATAGATATCAAAGTTGAACCAGTAATTCCTCTTCTAGAACTTTATCTTGAGGAGCTATTGGGTTGAGTACAAGAATACATGTACAAGGAGTTTCACTGAAGCATTATTTCAGAGACTAGAAATCTAGAAACAACCTACATATTCATAAGTAAAGGACTGGCTCCATATATTCTAGAACATCTACCCATTCATTCAAAAGCATTATCTACAACCCTTAAAAATAATGTTTTTTCTGCATGGAAACATCTCCCTGAAATTCAATTGAAAAAAAGAGCGAGATGCAGGACACGGTACAGAGGATGACCCCCTACGTATATTAACAAGGACAACTGTGTGTGTGAGCACAAATACAGAGATGACTGAGTATTCACTAACATATTAGCAGTGGTTGCCTCTGGGTGACGACACTTGCATTTTCTAAATAAGCATGATACTTTAATCTTAGAGGAAGATTTATATGCAAAAATTAAAGTGATTAATACTTGATAACAGGGTTATAAGTGATCTTATTTTCTCTTTTAGAGCTTTTAAAACTTTCTAAATTTTCTATTAGTTTGCTTTACTTTCATAACAAGTAAAATAAAATGAAATAACAAGATAGAAAAGAGCCACAGCATTGCTGATGTCTACTTTCCCTGGTCCCACATGGCAGATTCGTTCCCTCAGTTTCTCCACAAATGTGTCAGCTGAAGTGGGAGGCAGGGAGGTGTCAGAGCTCTGCTGACTTGGCCAGGTTTCAGCAACCAGAGAGCCTGTAAAATCTGCATGTGGGCCCCTAAAAAGCTGCACGGGGTGGAAAGTCCTAGTTTCAGTGTTGTCTTATGGCTAAAATGTGTCAGTCTAGGTCCCAGCCATGTCTTCTAGAGAGTTCTGTCACTAGTTATCTCTTTAAATATTGTCTCTCTAAAGTTGACAAATGCAAAACAGAATTTTTGAAATGGCAATTTGTACCTCCCACAGTTCAAGGAATGGAAGAAATGTTTGCATTTATTAACAAAACTTCTAGAAAAAGGTAAGATCTATGCTTTTATTTGTATTTTTATTTTTAAAACACATCACGAATGATGGAATATATCACGTAGGACACGCATATCTCCTTATCCCTTTTCTTTATTAAGTATCAAATATTTGACTTGGTTGACTATACCTAACGATGGAAGCCTTAAAACTCCTGAATGCATAAGAGGCTCTGTCACTTGAAATTTTAAAGCAAAGGACGGACTGCTCTTATTCTGAATTAATCTGGGCACAGTATTGACTGAAGGCAGGAAGGACTCTGCTCTGGTCCTTTCAGCCCTATGATCTTCACGTTTGAGTTACTCTGATGGCAAAGCTAAAATATGTCTTTGGTTTTGAATTGGCAAATTCAAATAGATTGTTTTAAAGAAACCAAGCCATTCTGTTCCTTACTCTCTTTAGTTTCAAATAAGTGGAAAAAAAATTTAATTCTTGTTCCTGGATCTGTACTGGTCAGGAATGATTAGATGCAGAAGACTACACATTCCTTAACCCATCAGGATTTCCTGGAACCTCTTGGTTTCCTTAGCTGAAACTGCCCTTGGTCTGAAACCCCGAGTGCTTGCACTTACAGAACTGTGGATGCTCTAGTCATTGTTGTACACCAAGGACATGGTATACAGGGAACTTTGGTATGTGTATGGAAGCGTGTGAGGAAGCCAAAGAAACACATTTGAACTAGTCCATCAGTGACGTTGTTATTCCAGAGAAGAGGAAATATACAAATATTCTGATTATGAACATTTTAGAGAAAGGACTATGCATTGAATGGTACATTCAATACATTTGGTATCCTCTATAAAGCCCAATAAATGTTAGTTACAAAGCTTGGTCTCATTAACACGAATGGATTTATCCAACCACTCAACAAATACTGGTGTGCCCCCACATAAAAGCAACTGTGGTGGGGATACTGAGATGTGTGAGATTCACCTGCCCTCAAGAAACTTAATCTGAATGAACCTTCCCAAATAGAAACACATCTCTACTTCCACAGCAGAGAATCACTTCAGTGCTCTGCATTTCACTTCTCACAGTTGGAATTGCCATGGGAGGGCTCAGTGGAATGAGAAAGCAGTGCCCCTGAACAGAGGGTTTGTGGGCTTTTAAGATACAAAAAATACTTCTTTTATCTAGAAGTAAAGGTCCTTATTCAGGCCTTGGTTTATACAGACACACTCACCGTCTGCTGCCTACCCCCCCACACACACGTAGATTAAGACAACCCAGCAGAAATCTCTTTATCCCACTCTTTGGTACTGGTTTCCCCATACCCAGTACTAAGGCTGATTTTTGTAACATCATGCTGTGTTTATTTGACCATGTTTTCAACAGGACCTTCATTTGATACATTTGCAAAAGCCCAGAAGAGCAGCATGTAGTATCTTTTCTTTGGAATGGCACATTAATTTTTAAAGCATTGAAGCTGATACGTATGGTTTCTGTGACTATCTGTATGGTATGTACTAGATGTGATATGGGGTGGTCCTAACTCGGGATAACGCTTTTCCAAATACATTTAATTACGTCAGTTGTTCTGCAGCAAATCCATAAGATATAACCTCACTGGGGTTAGTGATGGAACTGAATAATCTCTTTATTCATCTCCAGTTGACAAACAAGTACCTCTACATGGGCTCTTCCAAACCCTGTCGTATGGCTGTAAGTCTCCAATCTCCATGCCTGATTGTCCACTCATTCTTTTTCTTTTTTCATTATGTGATATTGTTTAATTTTTTTAAAAATAAACTTTTGGTATTGCAATAATTGTAGACTCACATGCAGTTATAAGAAATAATACAAAGAGATCTCATTTCCCAATTGCAACATCTTGCAAAAGTACAGTATCACAATCAGGGGATTGACGCTGATTCAGTCAAGATACAAAACGTTTCATCACAGGGATGCCTCATGTTGCCCTTTTATAGGTTCACTTTTTTTTTGTCTATGTATTTCCAATTGCTCTATCACCACTTGTTGAAAATGCTATCCTTCTTCCATTGCATACCTTTGCACCTTTGTTGAAAATCAGTTGGATGTGTTTGTGTGGGCCAATTTCTCGGTACTCTATTTTATTCCATTGATCTTTGTGTCTGTTCCTCAGGCAATACTGCACTGTCTTGATTACTGCAGCTGTATCAGGTAGAGTGGTAAGTCTCACTTCATTTTTCTTTTTGAAAGATTACTTCAGCTATTCTAGGGCCTATGCCATTCCATATATATTTTAGAATAAACTTATCTGCAGCTCCAAACAATCTTACTTATATTTTGATAGGAATTGCATTAAGTCTGTACATCAATTTGGGCGAAATTGACATCTTTACTGTGTTGACTCTTCCAATCCATGAATATAGTATGTCTTTTCATTTATTTAGGTCTTCTTTGATTTCTTTTATCATATTTTGTGGTTTTCACAGACAGATTCTGTGCATGTTTTTGTTAAGTTTATACTGAACTATTTCATTTACTTTGGAGTGATTATAAGTGGTTTTGAGTTTAAAATTTTGATTTCCATATATTCATTGTAGGTAGGTAGAAATGCAATTGCTTTACACATGTTAATCTTTCATCTTGTGACCATGCAGAACTTATTTATTAGTTCTAGCAGGTGTGCGTGTGTGTGTGTGCGTGTGTATGGCAGGTTTGTTGGAATTTCCTACATGGATATTTATGTGAATACAGGGGAAGTTTTATTTCTTCCTTTCCAATACATATGCCTTTTTATTTTCTTTTTCTTACCTTATTTCAGTGGCTGGAACTTCCAGTACTATGCTTAATAAAAGTGGTGTCAAACTTCTTTTCATTGCTCCTAATCTCAAAGGGCAAGTATTCAGCCTTTCACTGATAAGTATGATAGAAGCTGTAGGGTTTGTTTCATGTAGTGTTTTGTTTTTTTTTTTTTCCTTTGGTAGATATTCTTTATCAACTTGAGTAAGTTCTCCTCTATTCTTAGTTTGCTGAGAGCATTTTTTGTGAATGGGTGTTGAATTTTGTCAAATGCTTTTCTGCGTCAATTGATATGACCATGTTTTTCTCCTTTAGCCTGTTAATACAATAATTGATTGACTTTCAAACGGTGAATCAGTTTTGCACATCTCGAGCTTTTTAATAATAAATTCAATTTCATTAAAAGTTATAGAACTACTCAGGTTGAGCCTTGGTAGTTTGTGGTTTTCAAGGAATTGGTCTATTTCTTCTAAGTTGTCAAATTTATGAGAGTAAAGTTATTCCTAATATCCCATTATTCCTTTAATGGCTGCAAAATTTACAATGATATCCCTGTTTTATTCGTGATATCGATGATTTGTGTCTTTTCTCTTTATATCTTTGTCTTGCTGGAGGTTTATCAATTTTATTGAATCTTTTTTGAAGAACTAGTTTTTTGTCTCATTGATTTTCTCCGTTGTTTTCTTGTTTTGTATTTCTTACTTCTCTTTATACTGAAGATCAATCCCCAAGACAGGAGAAAAAGAGCGCTTTTTTCTCTCATTTTCTTTCAAGGTCTTAGTGTCTTCCTCCCTCTTTTCATCATTCCTTCTGTGTCAGAGGGAGGCTCCTTTTTCTTTCTTTCCAAGGATAAACAGTCCCTTCCCAGTGTTGTTTCAGGTTCCTCCTCTGGGGCCATGGTACATTCAATAACTTTGCTTTCTCTTTCATCTTTAAGCTACTCCTTAGACTATAAATTTGCTCCCACCTCTGTTTCACCCTAAATAAATTCCCTCAGGCAAAATTCCACTAAACTCTTACATTAACTGCTTTCCTTCGCCACCAAACTTCCCAAGCAGGTAGTCTACATTCTCTGCCACTAGCAGTTCACTTCTCATTCATGCAATTAGATCACTAAATATGAAATGTCTGATTTCAAATCAAAAATGTGGTTTATTATATCCCAAACAAGATGCAGCATAATTAATCAAAGTATGCGCCTAAACTATTGACAGAGTTTTGCCATCTTAATGGTAGCTTGTTTATGTCAGCAGCAAAGAAGCCTGGAGAGCGAGTGGCAATGAAATTGCAAAAGGCGTTTTCCACAGCTTGTTGAGAATTGAATATTTTTCCTTACAAGAAGTGGTCCAAAGCTTGGAAGAAGGGATGGTCAGTTGGTGCAAGGTCTGGTAAATATGGTGGATGACAGAGAGCTTCCAAGTCTAGCTTCTGTAGTTTGAGCAGCGTTGTTTGTGAGACATGCTGTCGAGCATTGTCTTGCAAGAGGATTGGCCTGTCTCTATTGACTAATACTGCTTGCTTAATCACAAGCATCCTCATCATTTCATCCAACTGGCTGCAGCAGACATCTGTTGTAATTGATTGACCAGGTTTTATGAAGCTGCAGTGGATAATACCAGCGCTGGACCACCAAATAGACACCATTAGCTTTTTTTTTATTATTATTTCAGGATATTATGGGGGTACAAACATTTTGGTTACATGCTATGACTTTGTCACACCCAAACCATGATTTGAGGGGTGCTCTTTACCCCCCTACAACACTCACCATGTCCATTAGTTGTGAGTTTACTCACCCCCAACCCTCCAACCCCCAAAGAATATTACCACTGTGTGAGTACCTTAGTGTTGATCAGTTAGTGCCAATTTAATGGCGAGTATATGTGGTGCCTATTCTTCCATTCTTGTGATACCTCACTTTGGAGGAGGGGCTCAAGCTCTATCCAGGAAAATATAAGAGGTACCTTTTTTTGATGAACATTCTGTTTTGTACTGTGTTTCAGCACTTCATCTTTATCCAACCATTGTGCCAAATGCTTGTGATTATTAAAAATAATCCACTTTTCACCACACATAACAATATGGTGTAGAAATGGTTCGCCTTTTTGTCATGACAGCAAAGAAAGGCAAGTTTCGATGATTTCTCTTCTGATGCTCATTTAATTCTTGTGGTACCCATCTATCCAGCTTCTTTACCTTGCTGATTTGTTTCAAATGGTTCAATATTGTTGGAATAGTAAGGTCAAACCTTGCTGCTAATTCATGCTCAGGCTGAGATGGATTCGCTTCCACTACAGCTTTCAGATCATCATTATCACCTTGGTCTCAGGTCGCCCATGTGGCTCATTTTCAAGATTAAAATCGCCAGAATGGAACTTCTCAAACCATCGACATATTATGCGTTCATTAGCCACATCTTTCCCAAACACTTCATTGATATTTCACGCTGTCTGTGCTGCATTGGCTCCACAACAGAACTCATATTTGAAAGTAACACGAATTTTTGACTTATCCATGGTTTCATAAAAGTTGCTCTAAAAAATCTTTGAAAGATAATCACAAGCTAAAATGTGCATTTGAGAGAGTGAGGCTGTACCTTCATAATAAAAATAAAACAAGAAGTGTCAAAGTGAAATGTCAGAGATATCAATGTCAAACTTAGTATTTAAGGAAATTGGACATTTCATGCTTAATAACCTATAGCTACTTCCTATTCTGATGTTCTCAATAGACTATTCCTGGTCTATTCCATGGCTAACCATGCTCTAACCATTACTCACTTTACCTCTAATTCTGCTTATCAGCTTCTCCTTCTCCTGACAGTAACTGCACACTAAATGATGGTTCATATTGCTGCAATGAACCCTGACCTCTCTATTCTTCTTTCTACCATGTACCTTCTACATTCTTGTGGCTTCTGCCTACTGCCTGCCTGTTATCTGGGTCTCTGGGCTTTGGCATGACTCTACCATTTGTGTTTTCAAATTCAAACTCATCAAGCGAATACCTGATTGATTGGTCAGTCACTCTCCAGTACAAATGGCTGACTAGCCACATGAATTTCTAAGATTAGCCCATGGGCTGACTTTGGGCCAGCCACCGTTCCCTGAGTCAGTGAGCTGTGACCAGGACGTGAAGGTAGTGCAGGTATAAAGCGTTTAATTATGTACAAGAAACTTGTCAGAAGGAGGTAAATGTGGGGACTTCTATGAAGTACTCAGAGTAAACCACAATTTAAAATTCCAGATTGGGCATACTTATCGTATTAGTTTGGGGTTTTGGCTATTTTTAGTAAAAAAGATAAGTAGATTATTCAGTGATAGACATTATATCTGAACTAGTAGGGTTCTTTTTTTTTTTAAAGCCTAAATATCAGTACTTTTAGTTTTAAATTTCTTCACAGTTTCTATGGCACCTGCCTCTGAAATTCACCAAGGATTTTCAGTCATACGGCTGTTTTCATCTAAGATGTCAAAGAACAATGAGACTGATTCATGGAAAGTCACAGAATTTACAGTAGCCTGGATTTTTAAATTTCTAAGTTTTGTTATTTCTTTGTAGAAGGCAAAGTTTAAAAATTCACCAGCACTTCAAAAGCCCAGATAGGTAGAGCTGACTAGAGAAGCTGTTTTAAAATACTTGGCTCTCCTTTCCTGGACATGAATGGTGTGCATAGATTCCTTTCCCACGTTTACTAATTTACATGTGAAATAAAGTTATCACCAGAAAAATGAAAACAGCATGTCAAAACATGATACAGGACATTATTTCTCACTGCCTTACTTTTCCACAAATATTTCCAACTTCAAGCATCAGTACAACTTTCTGCCTTATTTAATGCCATATTTACGGAGTTTTCTCTGATTTTTATTAGCAGTCCTCTGAGAAACTGGTTATGGGTCTTTTCTATTATTTCTTGTATTAATACAATGTTAAAAAATTCATTAATGTAGTAATACTAAAATTCTCATTACCACTCTAGCTTCAACTCCCTGATTACAATGTTATTTTAGGGCGAAGGTATACTAAGTTGTCAAGATTATAATGAAGAAAGGTCAGAAGTTGATTTAAAAAAAAAGCAAATAAGAACTCTTGGCTTCATCTTTGGAACTTTAGCTTAGTTTAGCCCCTATCCACCCAGTGCTTACACACTCGGTTAGGCACTGGGGATGTTAAAATGAATTAATGCAGATTCTAAAATTGAAGCCTTATAGCACAGTAGACGAAACCTCTGGTAAATTTCCTCTGGATGCTGGAGGAAAGGTACTTGTCATTTAGGGAGGGAGACAGAGTGTCAGAGAAAATTTTTCAGATGAGAAGATGCCTGAGCCATGCCTTGAAGAATTGAAGAATGAGTAGAAACTCATTCAGGGAAGAAGGTGGGGATTTTTAGGGTGTGGGGCGCAACGAGAGTGGGAATAAATAGTGCGAACAATGGCACAGACATTCCTTGGTGCATGTGAAAACTTGCAAGCTGTTTAGTACTTCTGGGGAATATCATGGCTGGCTGGGAGTAGGGGAGCCAGGCAGGGTAAGATGGCAGGACTGTCCGAGCCATCTGAGGAGCTTTGGCTCAGTTCCCAGGCTAGTGAGGAAGCCTGAAGCTATTTAAGTTGGGAGAGCTGTATCCATATTTGTTCTTCAGAGGGATCACTCAGTCAGCCGCATGGATGAATTTGAAGGGATAAAACCAGAGGCAGGCAAACCAGTTCAGAAAGTTCTGGAGTCAAAATTAAAAAAAAAGATAACAAAGGCCTGAGAACAAAGGCATTGGTAAAAGCAGAGAGCTGCTTACCCGAGGGAATTAAAAGGTGAGGTTTTAATGATGATTTCCAATATCCCAGTGTCACTCTGGTAAACTTAATCTATGAATACAAAGCAATGGACAGGAGAACAGGAAGTGGGTAGAATACAATCCTTATGATTATTCAGTTATAGGTTATGTCAATAAATCTCATTTTAAATCTGTGTGTGCCTGCGTGTGTAACAAATACTGCTCATTTAAGAGTTATTTGTGTTGCTGTCTAGCTAAGGAGAATGCCCACTGGGGGCCAAGTACCAACACTAAAGCAACGAGAAGAATGAGGAGTGCCTGGTGCTCAGCTTGGGGTCTCATTCTTCTGACTTTCCTCTCCAACACCGATGCTGTGATAAAAATGACCCACGCATTAGAAACATTTTATTTGAGATCTCTTCTTTTCCTTATTTTCAAACTGTAACACAAGCCAGAAAAAGATTTCAGGCACATCATCAGCTTGATTCTCTTCTGACTCTATTTTCTAGAAGGGTGATAATTTCTATACAACTAATTATGTTTTTTTTTTAAAAAATTCGTTATGTATCTAGTGTGATAGTTAACTTACGTGTCAACCTGACTGGGCCATGGGGTGCCCAGATATTTGGTCTAACATTATTTTGGGTGTGTTATGTGAGGGCCTATCTCAATGAGATTAACATTCGAATCTGCAGACTGAGTAAAGCTTATTGCTCTCCCTAATGTGGGTGGGCCCCATCCAATCAGTTGAAGACCTGAATAGAACAAAAGGCCCAGTAAAAGGGAGTTCCTCCTGCTGACTGCTCATGCTGGGGCATAGGTCTTTTCCTGCCTTTGGACTCACACCGGGAAACTGGCTTTTATTTGGTCCCAAGTGTGCTGGCCTGCAGATCAGAACTCAGATCTTTGGCTTACCTGAGTCTCCAGCAGATCTTGGGACTTCTCGGCTTCCATAATCACATGAGCCAAATCCTTATAATAAATCATATATATGTATGTGTATGTATACATATATGTGTGTGTATATATATAAATATGTATATTCTATATATAATACCCTATTATTTCTGTTTTTTGTATAGAACCCTGACTAATACACCTAGGTAATAAATTATCTATTAAAGAAAAATAAGCAACTACAATTTTAAATTATTTATAACCCCATTACCTAGAGGCAACTGGAATATTATGTGTAAGTTGGGAGTTTAATTTTTCAAAAAAATTGAATCATACTATAAATATTTATTAGTGATCCTAGATCAATAATAGATTATGAACAAACAGAGAACATTTCATCCCTGTTGTCAATATTTAGCCTAATTTTTCCTCACTTGAGTTTAACAATGTCCAATGTTACAAGCAAGTCAGTTTTTGTCTATCACAGATTTTACTCTATGCTTTTGTAGTTCTTTTAGTTTTATCCTGTGTTGATTATTTGCATTTTTAACATTCATTCTAGGTTAAAATGTTAAAAAGTTGTTTTTATGTATATGCAAAGAGCAATAGTCAAGCATATGCATAAGACCTTGGATCGAGGCAGGGTACATAATGAGATCAGAATTTCCTTTTCCAAATAAAAACTTGTGCAGTTAAGGAAGTGGGGCTCAAAGCCTTGCCCACCTGACTTTCCACTCACAGTAAAGGAGCCCTGGGGAAACTTCTCAATTAATCTAGGAGGAACTAATTCTGGAGAAGTACTGCAATTCTACTTAGAATTTGTTGTTATTTCTATTTTTTTTAGTTTGTTCTGCATAATCACTTAACAGTGTACTTTGTTAATATCAGTACTTAATTTTTTAGTCCTTAGAAACAAATGCAAAGCAGCTACGATCAGCTGGGTGAGGCTGGCTTAGGCACATCCCACCTTGATGTGTCATCTGTCCCGGCTCCCTGCCTGCAAACTCTGTGTCTCCCAGACACTTACTTAGAACACAGGTGCAGGAGAGTTTTCAATCAAAATTTGGATTCCCTTCTTGGTTTTAAGGTAAAAGATATTAAGATACTTTTCTCCTAAAAACTATAATGCAACAAATCAGTGGGCGATCTATTTTATAGCAGTGCTTCAGAGAGTTGGTTGTTTTTTTCGTTTTTCATTTTTTGGTTTTTTTAATGCAGATATAATAACTAGACCAATGTGGCCTTCATTTTGGTAGAAAACATGTTTTCATTTTCCAAATTCTCAAATGCACAAAGTGATGATGATTATCACTACGGAAATTTTATAAATGTGTTAAAATTTTAACAATATCAGCCTCAAGTTTTCCTGAGCGACCATATGTGTTCTTCTAACAGTAAGTGCAATTTTTAAAAGATGAATGTAGCTCAATAGACTATGTTCTTGGTGCACATGAAATTCTAGAGCTAAAAGGGTGAGCTTGATTAAAGCCTCATTTTAATCATCTAGGATCCCACTGGACGCTGAACTTGAATTAAGCTATTTTTTTTTTTGGCCTTGACCAAATATTTATGATTTAAATATAGTATTTATCTCATCTCAGAGGAACACAATATTATAGTCACAGGAGTTTTGAAATGCATATAAATCACCACTATCAGTATATTTATCTCTATCAACATAAATATCTCTGTGTAGATGTAGATGTCAATATTGGTAATACGCATTAACAAATGCTTCTTCAAACTCACATTGATAACATCCTATGGTAAAGGCATCACTAGGAGCATATGATCCTCAATATTTTATGTTTTAAAGTGAATATTGAAATTTTATAAATGTTTCACCAGGCATCAAACTGGTTATTTTAAAAGTAAGATTTCCAAATTTCTGAGTTATAAGAACCCTCAAAAACAAAACCTCTTCTCTATGTCTAAATAAAAATGTTTGGTTGATTTCTTTGGGCAATCAATTTAGACAGCAAAATGCTCTCCTCTGAAATTACTATATTTACTTGGTTTTTATTTTTTTCAAAGATTAAAAAAATTATACATCTTTAACCACTGCAATTGTGACACCGCATATCACCACCTGCAAGTCCTAATTCCATGATTGCATATATTTACACAAATTATATAATAAGACACAATTGCAATAATTATAGAGGAATAGGCAACAATTGAAAAAATTTACAAATTCCCACTAAATGATACAAAAATCATCAGACAAACCAATACAAGAAAAGAAACTGTTTTAATACGAACCCAACCATACGATAGCAAACACGTCAGTCTTAGCAAACTAAAACATGTTACACTGGGAAATTTGAGGTTTAAGGCGTAAGGGCAAAGTTTTTTTCCCTCAAAACATGCTTCCCTGTCCTGTAATATGAATATTTAACATCTTGACTTTCCTAAAAATATTATGACTAGAGAATCTTTTTCCTGGGTGTTTTCTTATTGTTATTTCAAAGAAAAGAGGAAGGATAATTACTAAAATAATAAAACACAAATAAATTATAGAAATTCTATGGAATTCTAGTTAGGAAAGAGCAGATCCTGCCATGATTTTCTTGTTGTTTTTTCTATAACCTGTCTCCAAGTGTATATCTCATTTTCAAGGATTTACAGTCTAAGAATATTATTTGTCCAATTTATTTTTCTTTTAGAAAAGAATATTCATAGGATAAATTGTGCAATTCATACATTCGAGCTCTCTATAAATTGTCCTACAGTGTATTTTATTTGCATACAATTTCTCACTTTGTTTTGTATTTCAGACAAATATCCTTAATATAAAATTGGAAAGTTTGTCCTTTGATTTCTTTTTGCAATGATTTTACTAAATCTGAGACCATATCTTGCCATCTGTGACAGTGAAAAATCAACATTGTGACACATCAGAATTCTGTACAAAGGAACTCATACCTATCCTAATTCTAGGTTATTCAAAATTGCTGTATGTTCTAGCCATCGTCCTGAGTTCCTTATTTACCTTATATTTTATGTAATACTTCATAACAACCCTGTAAGATGATCTTTTATACCAGCAAAACCTCCATTTTACAGATGTGGAAACTGAGGCCTTGAGAGCTTAAGTGCAGAGACAGGTGTTGGAGATTACACAGTAGTTGAGCCAAGATGTGAACGCTGGCCTGTTTTAAGCATGTATACAAGCATTGACAGACTTCCAACACCGCACTAGATGTGAGGCTGTGAGAACACAAAGGTGGACACCCCATGGTTACTGCCTTTGAGGCACTTAATGTCTTACAGTTGAGAGAGACACAAACACCAATACTTTCAATATCAAACGGAAAGTGCTAAGACAGAGGCCTGATACCATGAAAGAGTTTTCTTAAGGCAATATTAGATGCATCACGCATTTTACCAAGCAGCAGCATAGCTGTAATAACCACTGAGTAGTGATTATGTAAAGTAGAGATAAATCAGATTCCTTAAGAAATTAAACTAATATTCAATTTCAGAAAATAAAATTTTAATTTCTTAGAGCATCAAAGAATTGCATGGAATTGTAAATGTACCAGTTCACTGATTAAATGATTAATGCAGTAATCTATTCATTCACTAACAAATGATCATTTAGTACTTGCTTTGGGCCAAGTAGTGCAGCCGGCTTTGATGATGCAGGGATGAAGATGGAAGACAAGAACCCTGTTGTCATGGAGCTTACGCACCTGCCAACAACACAGCAGAGTGTGGCGGGGCTATGTGAAGGGAGCGGAAAGTGCTACAGAAGCACACAGGATAAGGCCTAACCCAGGTGTCCTGAAGGACATGAGGTCTATAGGGAGGCTATGAGGTAGCCAAGCAAAAAGGAGGGGTAAGGTCCTAGCGGTCTGCAGGCAACCTGTGTGTAAAAGCCTTGAGAGAAAAAGACGATACTGTGGTCCGAATGTCGTGTCCCCCACGCCCCAAATTCCTATGTTGAAACCTAATCACCAGTGGGATGGTGTTAGGAGGTGAGGCCTTTGGGAGACTATTAGGTCCCAAGTGTAGAGCTCTCATGAATGGGATTCGTGTCCTTCCGAAAGAGGCTCCAGAGAGCTGCTTTGCCCTTTCTGTCATGTGACGACACAGCAAGAAGACCCCATCTATGAACCAGGAAATCAGCCCTCGCCAGACACCAAATCTGCCACTGCCACGGACTTGTCAGCCTCTGAAACTGTGAGAAATAAATTTCAATACTTTATAGACTACCCAGCTTATGGTATCTTCTTATAGCAGCCTGCACAGACTAAAAGCATGAGAAAAATAAGAACCTGAGAGAAATTTGGTCAGCTTGGAGTTATAAGTGGAAAAGGGAAAACGGTAAGAGGTAAGTAACAGACAGTATCATCAGAAAAAAAGGCCATTGCATTAAAATGGTTTTGGACTAATTGTGTGTGTGGGAAGTGAACCCTTTCAGAGGTTCTGCAGGGGGTCTTACATACTAGAAATAACTCTTATGTTCCCCTAGTAGAAATCTAACGCACTAAATTAATGTTGTTAGCATTCCTGGTTAATAATATATGAAAACATGAACAAAGTATAAAGGAGGGGACTGAGATGATCTTGAAGCTAAAACTAACTTGAGCTGAGGATACAGCTGGAATACACTAGGAGAAGCAGAGGGAAAGACTCCGTTCAAGCACGTGTCCTCAAGGTCCCAATTAGGGCACCTCTCTTCTCATGTTTAATGAGGAGCAAGCCTCATGTAAATGAAGCACATGGTATCCAGGGATAGGGTAATGTGGACCCTTGGGTGGGGTTGGAAGAATCCTAATTCAGAACAAAGAGTGAGGTGATGTGGGGAAGCACTTGAGTGGTAAATTAAAGAAGTTTCCCAGAGTCTGGTGATGTAAGAAATTGTGCAGAAGGGCTTTTTCTCACTTGTGCAGTTGTAGCCAGAGAAAATCAACTAAATGTCCATCCTACTTGTCACCATCACTCCACAGAAAGAACCTTCATCTTGGACTTGGTGGCTTTTATGCATTGGCTTGGGCTGCTAGCAAATCTGACAGCCTGCTTCCTCAATTGCTCTTTCCGTCCCTTGCTGCCAACAAGGAGGGTTGAGTCATGTTCAAAGCCCATAGGAATAGGGAGACCCACTGTAGCTAGAGCAGTAAGCAGGGTTGAGATCAGGATCGAATCCTGGAAACCATGACAAGAATTTCATCCTAAGAACAACAGAAACCCAAAGAATGGTTTGGGTACAGAAATGACAGAATGAGGGCTGAATCTTAGAAATATCCATTGGTGGTAATGGCTTAAAGGAGGCAGAAGAGTGGACGGCCTGAGAAGACTAGCGGGGAGCCTGATGCAGGAGGAGAGTGGCGGAATGCTGGTGGTCGCCTCTGGATGGGGAACAGTGGGGATTCGGAAAGTGGGTGGATTCAGGAGATACGTGGGAGGTGACTGACTGGGGTGTGTGGCATGGGAGATGGCGGAATCCAAGGACGACTCCTAGATATACAATTCTGGAAACTGGTTTAACAATAATTGATAGAAAAAAGAAATAGGAAAGGACCAATTTGTGTTGGCAAGAGAAGGCTGAAATGGTAAGTTCTAATTTGAACATGTTGAATTAGGGTACCTCTGGGGCATTCAAGGGGATGTCTAGTTAGTCACTGAATATGCAGATCTGCAGCTCGAGAGAGAGACCTGGGGTGGAGATATAGACAGATGTCTTGCATTAATCATACACACTTCTAAGCAAGAAGAGACAAGTTCAGTTTCCAAACACATACACCTTACTATTTAAGATAACTTTCTGTTTATATTCCATCTTATCAATCAGAAGCATCTTTATAAAATTCTTGTCATGCCTATACTCAACAATCAAAAAATTATAGGAGGAGTACTATATTTAATGATGGTATTCCTCTAAAATTCAACACTTTAAGTGGCATTAATTCTCTTTTCCCATCTTATACAAACTTTCAAGAATAATTATCTGATCAGGAAGTTCAAAAGTTCAGATATTATTTTAACTCCCTTTCTCAATTCAAATTCTTACTTCGTCTTTAGCAACAGTCATAAACGATACCGCCACTTTATTTCCCCTATGGAGGAAATGATTCCTGAGAAATGTGCCAACAAACACCAGTGTCAGAAACCTTAATGAGTGGCTTTATTCTAGCAAGCCCACTTTGGTTAGGGTGTGTGCAATTTTTCTTGTCATATTCTCCACCTCAAAAGGGCTTTCAACTTGGCTAGATTACTACCCAGCAGAAAGGAATTTTGGCAGGCTCTTTTTTTTTTTTATGTTACCTTGAAATTTTTTGTTGCTAGATAACAGCTTAAATACCATTTGTTACTCTTCAGTTAAGAAAAATAAAAGGAAGGACTCATTATGGCTTTTCCACCCCCAAAATGATGAGTACATTTAAGACAAGAGCAGTGTTTTGTTTCCTTTCCAGCAGTGAAGTCACGCTAACTTTCTGCATGCTTAGGAGAGTGGGTAATTCAGCGATAGCACTACAGAAGGCAACTTTCTCAATCTTAACACCAGCTAACAAAATCACGATGCTCTAAGGAAAGATTACAGCAAATGAGAGAAATGAATGTATCTCTCCCCTCTTCAAATATTCCTGTATCCATCAAACAAATCTAAACATACCCTAGTGCATTTACTGGGAAGATGTTCTTGGTAATCCATCCATGGACTTCAATTTGCAAAAGACTAACTTAAGAAGCTAAGGTTTGATTCTATGAAAATAACTTTGCAATACAGAAGTTTTGTCTTTATGAGTGAAAAAATTATCTTTATTCATTATCATAACATAGAGTTTTTAGTGTTTCACAGAACTCAAAGAAAAACCCCTTTCCTCAATCACAGTTTGAAGAGCAGTTCCCTGATAGTTAACAACTATATTTCTTAATAATTAATGAGCAAGAATGAGGATGGTTTCTGACTTGAACATACGCACGGAGTAGAGAAATACACTGTGTTTCCTACCGCACTTGCACTCCTGTCTATACTTTCTACCTCTTTGTAAATGTGGGGAGAAGATGTCACATCAGCCTAACCAGTGCGACAGAGGATGACTGTAACCATCGCTAACCTGACATTAGGATGAACCACTGGACGGTTTGCTTCCAAGATAATGAGAATGGAATGGCTAAGCTGGAAGGGGGTCTATTCTTTCCACTCTCAGGAAACACCCATAACTGATTCTTGTAAGTGACTATCCCCCCACACCATTCTTGGGCAAAATATTTATCCCTGCATTAGAGATAAACATTATTTGTTGCCTGTCTCTAGAGAAAGTAAGCAAAGCTCTTTACACTTTTTTTTCACTTTTATCAAAGTATAAGTTACATAGGAAAGGTGCATAAATAATAGGTACAGAGCTCAGTGAATATTTGTAAAGAGAACATCTCATGCAAACAGCACCCAGATCAAGAAATAGAACATTATCTGCACCTGGAAGTCCTTCTCCTCCACTCATCCATTCGCAGCCCCCCACAAGGATAAACACTAATCTGTCTTCCTACAACATAGATTCATTTAACCTATTTTTGAACTTTATGGAAATGGAATCATATAGTTTGTATTTTGACGAATGGCTTTTTTCATTCAACATTAGATTTGGGAGATTCATTCATATTGTGGGCTTTTCTAGTTTGTTCATTCTTGCTGCCATGTGGTATTCCATTTTGAATACAGCACAGTTTATTTGTTCAAATACTGACGGATATTTGGGGCTAACAAATGGTATTGCTATGAACGTTCTTGTACAAGTCTTTTAATGAATGTACGTATGCCCATCACAGCCCCCTTAACTGTGAATTTGAGTTGCTTCCCAACTGAGCTCTAATATAAGTCTCCCTTTGTGAAGACCAGACCTCTTACTGACCTCAAGGACCTGGGTAGCAGACTTTTGCTCTTCTTACCACCTGGCATCCATTCATCCTTTTTCCAGGAAAATTTTCTTCTACCTATTTACAGCCCAAGTATTCAGGCGGAATTCCTCCTCCGGAACAGACAGGGAGCACGCAGCCCGGGTCTGAGCCAGTTAGAGCTTCACATTCCTGTTTTATTTTTACAACAGCTTTGTTGAGAGATAATTCACAATTATGTGAATTTACCTACTAAAGTCGTACTACAGAATGGTTTTTGGTATATTCAGAGATTTATACAAACTGTCACCACAGTCAATCTTAGAACATTTTTATCATCTCAAAACGAAACCCTTGCCCTTAGCTATCGCTCTCCTATCCACTTACCTCCCTAGTCCTAAGCAATCACTAATCTACTTCCTGTTTCTGTGGCTTTTCCTATTCTAGACATTTCATATACATGGAATCATACAATATGTGTTTTTTTGTGACTGTTGTCTTTAACTTAGCATAACGGTTTCATGGTTTCAAGTTTCATCCAGATTGTAGCATCTATCAGTACTGTACTTCATTCCTTTTTATGGCCAGATAGCATTCAGTTGTATAGATATGCCACCTGCTGTTTAGCCATTCAGCAGTTGATGGACATTTAGGTTGTTTCCACCTTTTAGCTGTTAGGAATAATGCTACCGTAAACATTTGTGTACAAGTTTTTCTGTAGCTAGATATTTTTATTTACATTGGTATATACCTAGGAGTAGAGTTGCTGAGACATATGGTAACTCTATGTGTAACCATTTGCGGAACTGCCAAATGTTTTCCAAAGTGGCAGTACCATTTTACATTTCCACCAGCAATGTACGAGAGATCTAATTTCTTCACATCCTTGCCAGCACTCATTTCTTTTTGAATACAGCTATTCTAGGGGGTGTGAAGCGGTATCTCATTTTGGCTTTCATTTACATTTCTCTGATGACTAATGATGGTGAGAATCTTTTCATGTGCTTATAGTCCATTTGTATATCTTCTTTGGAGATATGTCTACTGAGATCCTGTGCCCATTTTTAAATTCAGTTACTTTTCTTTGCATTATTGAGTTGTATGTGTTCTTTATATATTCTGGATATAAATCCCATATGAGATATAGAACTTACAAATATTTTCTCTCATTCTGTGGGTTGTCTTTGCACTTTCCGATAGTGTCCCTTGAAATATAGAAAATTTTAATTTTGATGAAAACCAATTTACTTTTTCTTTTGTTGCTCACGCTTTTGTTGTCATACCCAAGAATCTACTGTGAAATCTGAGGTCATGTAGATATACTTGTAGATTTTCTTTTAGGAGTTCTATAGGTTTATAGTTACATACATCTTACTTTTACATCTTTCATTCATTTTGAGTTAATTTTTGCATATGTGTGAGGTAACATTTCAATTTTACTCTTTTTCATGTGGATATACAGCCATCTCAGCACCATTTTTTTAAATTTTTTTATGTTTTATTTTATTTTACTTTTTTTTATTTCAGCATATTAGGGCAGTACAAATGTTTAGGTTACATATATTGCCCTTGTCCTACCCAAATCAGAGCTTCAAATGTGTCCATCCCCCAGATGGTGCACACCACACCCTTTAGGTCTGTATATACCCATCCCCTCCTCCCCCCTTCCATCTGCCCGACACCCAATGAATGTTACTACTAAATGTGCACTTAAGTGCTGATCAGTTAAAACCAATTTGATGGTGAGTACATGCAGTGCTTGTTTTTCCATTCTTGGGATATTTCACTTAGTAGAATGGGTTCAAGTTCTGTCCAGGATAATACAAGAAGTGCTAGATCACTATTGTTTTTTGTGGCTGAGTAGAACTCCATGGTGTACATATACCACAGTTTATTAATCCACTCATGTATTGATGGGCACTTGAGTTGTTTCCATATCTTTGCAATTGTTAATTGTGCTGCTATAAACATTCTAAGCACCATTTGTTAAAAAGAATATTATGTCTCCAATGAATAGTGTTGGCATCCTTGTTAAATTCAGGTGACCACAGACACATAGATTTATTTCTAGACTTTCAACTCTATCTCATTGATCTGTTGTCCATCCCTGTGTTAGTAATATATGTATTGATTATTGTTACTTTATTGTAAGTTTTGAAATTGGGGATTTTTGAAATTTGAAAGCCTTCATTCCAACTTTATTCTTCTTTTTCAAGATTGTTTTGGCTATTCTGAGTCCCTTGCATTTCCATATGAATTTTGGGATCAGATTGTCAATTTGTACAAAGAAGGCAACTGAGATTCTGATAGGGATTGTATTGAAACTGTAGATCAATTTGGGGAGTACTGTCATCTTAACAATATTAAGTCTTATGATCCATAAACATAGGTTGTTTTTCCATTTATTTAGATCTTCCTTAATTTCTTTCAATAATGTGTTGTAGTTTTCAGAGTATAAGTTTCTCACTTCTTTCGTTACATTTTTATTCTTTTTGATGATGCTATTGTAAATGGAATTGTTTCCTTCATTTCATTTTCAGATTTTTCATTGCAAGTATATAAAATATAATTGGATTTTGTATATTGATCTTGTATTCTGCAACCTTGCTGAACTCATTTATTGTTTTAACATTTTTTAGTGTATTCTTTAAGACTTTCTTTATAAGTTCATGTCCCTTGTTTTTATTAAAGAAACAATCACAATAAAGAGGAGGTCTGATTATCTCAATGTATCATTTTATAACAATTTTCTGGAGATGAGAAGATAACATTTTCTGACCTTGAAGAAAAATCTGCAAAGGAATTCAGGGAAGAAGTGATATATTCCTCTTTCTCAGCTGACTGTACAACTGAGCTGGCAAAAATATGTGTGTGTGTGTGTGTGTGTGTGTGTGCGGTGCTTGTTATTAGAAATAGGATGCTCCATTTTATATGGCTACCTCATGAATACATTCAAGAGAAATTTAATATCAACTATCTAATAAGGTGAAAAAGCAAAATTCAAATTGGTAAAGACATTTTGGAAACTCCCAAAAAGAATAAATAGGATTTTATTCGCTGCACTACGAAAAGGATCAAGAAAATATTACCCAGTTCAGAAGACCAAGGCAATGGAGCTTCTCTGCACGTAGAAAATTCTCTCATAGCTTGCACAAGACATTTCTCACTGAAAAGGTCTTATATTTCCAAAGTCCCTATTTCTTGTTTCTTGCTATTTATCAGCAGTTTTTGAATATGCCATAATTTATCCTCATGTTTCTCAGATACAGTGTTTGATGATTTGTAATAAAGTCACTAAAATGATACTGTAGTAGACTCTGAGAACGTATATCATCACAGCCTGACTCGAATTCTTCCACCAAAATGTCTATCTAGGTGTTAACCCATGCTTAACACTGTCCACTGATTCCTGGGCTGGGGGTGATCTCCGTGCTGCCCTCTTGTGGCAGATGTGGAGAGAGGGCCTAGGTAATTGCCCATCGCCAGTTTTTTAATCACTGAGGAAATAAGAAACATATATTTAAGAAAAGTTATTCCCATTTGCAAAATGTAAAAATTAAGATTTGAAATGCTTATTTCTGTAAGTTGTTCACTTTGGACATTAGAATGACCACTTCTTGCTTTCATTTTGTTCAATGTGAGCATGTTCAACTGCTTTGACTAGGTATCAAGGGGATTTCTTAGAATTCTAGAAAGAAACACAAATAATTGACTCCTGTTTATGGAAAACTTTATAAAAATTTTCTTTTGCAAAAGTGCATTCTAATTCTGGGCTAATACTAATGGTTTCTTTGAGAAATGAATATCCCAGTATGTTGTAGTTAGGAATCTAAAGTTCTGATTATTACTACTAATGGTTGTGGTGAAAACACCAAACCTGACTCATAATTTCACATCTCAAACAGATCTCAATACTTATCCCACTCCAATGCACTTCTATTATACACCTACCACCTGCAAGGTATATGGCAGCATTTTAAAGAGCTTGGACTAACTGTTGGAATATCACCATCCTCACTCATGAAGCTGCCTTGCTGAAAGATGACATTGCGAAAGATAAAGTTTTTTTTTTTTCTCTTTGAGTGTGACCTCGATTACTAAATGACAGGGACAATGGGGTTCCTATCAAGTCCACAGGAAAGGCCCATTGGGCACAGCTGGATACGGAGTTTTCTTGCCTGAAGTTCCCCCCTGCCTCTTGTGTAATCCAAACTACCATGTCACCTAACATCATTACCTGCACTTGGCTGACTTTTGTCATAACTCCCCAAACAGAACTCCTCAGGATCCCAAGCATTGCTGCCACGGGGTGGTGGCAGGTGGGAGGTGTACACTGCACATTGGAAAGGCCTGTTTGGGTCGACAGAAGTTCAGTTACCAAGAGACCTCATTCGTGAAGCTCCAACGTAGATTCAAAGCAAATGTCAAAAAATTTTATGATAATTCGGTTTCTGTTTAAGCTTCCAGGAAGGTCAAGGGAGAAATTTCAGAGATTTGACAGATTTTAGAAAGGCAAATGGTACAAAAATATATATAGTTTCTTCTACAGAGGCTTTCCATGACAGCATTGTCTTGAAATTATTTCAAAGATAAAGAAAAAAATCTAAAAGCCTACCACCTGGGACTGACTTGAAAATGTTTACATTTGTGTGCCATGGCCACATTTCAGGGCTAAAGAAAACCCGAATGTAAGAAGCATCTTCTGTCAATGGCTAATGTTTCCTGATTCTTCTTATGTGTGGGGCATTGTACTAAAGTGGTAATGCATTATCTTATTAAATTCGTCCAATAATCCAATGAGATAGATACTGTTACTCCTTGCATATTATACAAGAAATTGAGGGTCAGAAATAATTAACATTCCAATTTCATTCTTTTAGTTATTTTGAAATATGCAATAAATTATTGTTAACTATCGTTGCTCTGTTGTGCTACTGAACGCTAGATCTTATTCCATCTAATTATATTTTTGTTCCTAACATAAAGAAATGATAAATGCTTGAGGTGATGGATATCCCAATTACCCTGATTTGATAATTGCAACCATTGTAATGCTTGTATCAAAATAGCACATATATCCCATAAATATGTATAACCATGATGTAGCCATAATTAAAAATAAAAAATTCTTAAAAAGAAATTTGGTTAATAAAATAATAATAATAATTAGGTAAATTGCCCAAACCACAGTGAGTGAATGGCAGATCTAAGATTCACATCCAGTCTGTCTCCAAAGACACTTAAGCAGTATACTACAATTTTCCTCTTCTCGTTCCTATGCCTTCTTTTTTTTTTCAGTCCTTGAAAAGAGTTTTATTTTTTTTAATTTCAGAATTACAGGGGTACAAATGCTTTGGTGACACAAATTGCCTTTGTACCATCTGAGTCAGAGCGACAAGTGTGCCCATCCCCCAGACAGTGCACACCGCACCCATTAGGTGTGAATTTACCCATCCCATCCTCCCCGCTCCCACCTGCCCGACACCGATGAACGTTACTTCCATATGTCCACATAAGTGTTGATCACTCATCTCTTCTTGTCTTTTACACCACTTCTATGTCTCAATATTCTACTTTCATTTTCCTCTAGTATGAGGGATGGAAACCAAGTCTATCTTTTCCTCCCTCCTTCTCATCCTTCCTCTTTCTTTCTTTCCCTAATTAACAACTTTTACTAAACACTTACTCTATGCCAAGCTATCTTCTGAGTGTTGGGTCTCCAAAACTTATACAATCCTTGAGGGCAGGATGTATATTTTTTTTCATTGTGGTAGTCCCTATGCCTTCCAAGACTACAGGCGTAAATTAAAGATATTTTAATTATCTTTAATTAAATATCCTAAAGATATTTAGGACAAAAACCTGCTAAGAACCTCACACACATTCTGGGGGCCACAGCAATGAATGTGGACACCCTACACATGATACCTGCCAGAGAGGACACGTAAGTAATGGTGAGCGCAGGACACACGTTGATTCATTTTGGGGACCTGTCCTAGGAAGCAGCTAGACGTGTTCACTACTCAGTTGCATATTTTAATCCTCCTCCCTTCGCACAACTGGACAGACTAAGGTATAAAAACTTAAAAAGAGAAATTTGATTATGTTTGCTGAGCTTATCCTGTGTACTCTTACATTGGTTGGTTGGTTTGTTGTTTAAAGGACTCCACATATTAAAAGTTGATTTTTTTTCTTCTTTCCTAAATTTCATCTATATCAGCTACAATTGACCATCCTACTTAAAAAAATATGCACTTGAGTGGTGTTGCTGAAGGGTCTTCAGACAAGGCATGTTTTATTTAGGAGTGAGATTAATTTGAATGAAATATTTAAAATTCATTTAGATGTTTCTAGAATTGAAAGGAAACTTTGAGACAATGCTTTTTTTCTGTCCCTATTCATAAACATGTGGACTATTCATAAAGATGATTCTCAGAAGCCACATTTATCTTCATTGTTTTCAAGTAATGGTGAATGCCTTCCAGGGCAAACAGAAAATCACTGTGACTGAGGGGGAAAAAAGTCCTAACCATGGCTCTCTCTAGTTAAGATCTGTCTTAAGGTGTTGCTGCTTTTTGCAAAATGCAATCTTTTGAAACAATAACATCAAGAAACAAAGAAGCCCTAAATAACAATAGCAGTAATAAAAGAGGTATATTCTCTTTTTTCTGTCCATAGTAACACTCTCAAGGGAGTACTTTTATTTGAGACTGTCGTGTACGAGTTGTGAAAGCAAGCTTCCTGCAAGTGTGAGCTCTAAGAGACTTGAGAAATTTTACAACCTTTTAGTTTGTGACTCAATAATCTATAAAGCAGACCTATTCTTAGTCTGTTTAAGCCAAACAAATTCTTAAATGTACAGGCATCTTCACAGAATCTTTGGAAATAAAAGATCATCATTCTTTTCCATGGCTAGTGATGATCATTGTCCACATCAGTCTTAAGCTTGTAATAACATATGATGCCTGATATGGCTAGTGATAGATATGTAACTGACTCTATATCTATATCTATCTATAGATATATAGATACATATATCTAGTTGACTTGTGACAAGAATGCCAAGACAATTGAATAGGGGAGAGAATAGTCTTTTCAACAAATGATGCTGAGACAACTCAATATCCACATGCAAGAGATGAAGTCGGATCTCTATGTCACATCATATACACAATTAATTCAAACTGGATCATAGACCTAAATGTAAGAGCTAAAACTAAAAAATTTTCAGAAGAAAATGTAGGAGTAATTCTTCATGATCTTGGATTAGGTTATAGTTTCTTAGATAAGACATCAAAAGCACAAATGAGAAAAAAAATAGATAAATTAGCATCATCAAAATTAAAAACTTCTGTGCTTCCAAGAACACCATCAAGAAAGTGAAAAGACAATCCACATGAGAGAAAATAATTTGCAAATCTTATATTTCATATGGGACTTATGTCCAGAATATATTAAAGCACAACTCAATAATGAAAAAATAAAAGATGCAGTTAAAAATGGGCAAAAGATCTAAATAGACACTTCAGAAGAGATATACAAATGGACAATAAGAATATGAAAAGATGCTTAACATCTTTATTCATTAGAGAAATGCACATGAAAACCACAATGAGATACTGCTTCACACCCACTAGGATGGCTAAAATAAAAGACAGATGATAACATGTTTGGGCAAGGATGCAGAAAAATTTGAAAATACATTACTAGTGTACTGTAAAACGGTGCAGCCATTTGGCAGTTCCACAAAAGATTAAGCCTCGAGTTACTATATGATCCAGAAATTCCACTCCTAGGTATATACCCAAGAGACATGAAAACATATGTCCCAAACGAAAACTTGTACTTCTACAAATAGAGAACTGTATAGTGGACAGTCTTATTGTTAAAAATATATATGATGAATTATTACTACATTTAAAAATTTATATTGAATGATATGAGGATTGAGATTTCATTTTGAAAGACTTGATATTTGCTGCCAACCTCTCTATATAATCCTTCACCTTCCCACTTGGGAATATTTCTTCATCATGCTTAAATTGATGTGTGTGTGTGTGTGTCTGTGTGTGTGTGTGTGATCTCATCTACGTAAAAATGTACATAGAAAAAACATTCCAAAACTTTTACAATGGTTATGCTATATCTAGTTTATAAAACTTCTGAAGATTTTTGTTTTATTCTTCTATTTTTCTATATTTCTAAATTAATCATACCATTTATCAACTTTAAAAATTAATATTTTAAAATTTGCCATTGATGCAAGTGCTCACATTACAGAATTCCTAAAAAATATGGTAAAATGTTTTAAAAAATTTTATTAAGCAAGTTAACAAGTAAGGGGAATTCTGAGAGCTCAAAAAATGAAACTGGAGTACAAATCTAGCAGAGTGAGTGGGCGATGAAGGTAGCTACTGCTTGCTCTAAACGTAAGTGCTGATCCTTTAACTTAGATCCTTGCATTTCAATAGCTATGCAGCAGGGCAAGAAGCACAGTCTTGATCCTAAGCAATGAGAGGAAGACCTGAAAGGCCATAACTCTTAGGAAAGAGTAAATTAGAAAAAAAAATTCAGCCAACACAGGAAAGTAAAAGACAACCTGTCTCTTTTGTCTTTGGCTCTGGGTGAAGAGGGAAAAAATTCTTTGCTTCTTCATAAAAGTTGAGAATTCATAAAAATAATGTAGATTTGTGATTTATGTTCACAGTCTTGGCATGTGTGTGCAGAAGGTGTATGCTTATTTTAGTAAAGCCTTACTTCTTAGTTGATAGGGCCCCTAGGAGCTTGGCAGAAGCAAATGCAATCTTTCTTTGGAGGAATGCATTTCCAATATAGATCACTAAGGATTCCCAAAGACATAGTCCAGTTGGACGTGGAGTCATGATAAACATACACCTCCCCCTGACAAACACAAACAAAACACATAAAGAAATAAGTTTCTTTGAATTAAATCAGCATAAAAACATACTTAGACCCACAAAGGTTTAAAATATTGAAGTTATCAGATACAGAAATGAAATGTATATAAGGAAAAGGACACTATGAAAAAAGGATGATTTGAAAAAATATATAAAAATGATAAACAGAATTATCAAAATAAAATAGTTGGGAAGAAATATGGGATGAATTTGGTAAATATCAGATTTGATATAGCTGAATAGAGAATTAGCAAACTTGAAAGAAAGATCAGAAGAAATTGCCCAGAATGCATCATAGTGAGAAAAATGAACAAAATATTATGAATAGAATAGAATAAGGGGAGACGATGTACTTAAAGAGACATTAAAGAGATAATGGTTTAGAATACCTGAAAAGTAATGACATTCACCCTGATAGCAAACAACACAGTATCAACGATGACAGGGAGAAAACACAGGAATTAGGCTTTCATAATACTGAACAAAAAAATATATGACATGGACAAAATAAAAATATTTTCAGAGAAACTAAAGCTGTGTTTACCATCAACTGAACTTCATCAATAGACCTTCTAAAAATTATATTTCAGGAAGAAGGATAATGGAGATCTAAGTTGCAAGAAAAAATGATGAGCAAAGAAATGGGTAATATGCAGGTAAATCTATATCAGCATTGACTATACGAAACAGCAACAATAATAATGCTAACATCTGATTTGTAAGGCTTGATGGAGAGGTCTAAAATATTACAATACAAAGGCACATACGATTAGTGTTCAGGTGGACTGGAATTAAAGTGCTACAGTCCTTGAACTATCTGGAAGGAGGGTAAAGATACTAATTAACTCAGATATATGAGGAATCTAACATAGTTGAACTCACAGAAGCACAGAGTAGAATGGTGGTTACCACAGACTGGGTGTCAGGGGATTGGATAGATGTTATTCAAAGTGCACAAAATTTCAGTTAGGAGGACTAAGTTCAAGACATCTATTGTACGTTATAATGATTATTATTAATAACAATATATTTTACACTTGAAAATTGCTAATAGGGTAGATATTAGGTGTTTTCCTCACAACAAAATGATAAATATATGAGGTAATAAATATGTTAATTTGCTTGACTTAGCCACTCCACAATAGATACATTTATCAAAACATCATATTGTACACAATAAATATATACAATTTTAATTTTTCAAATAAAAAATATACATTAATTAACTTAAGACTTTGGTAATATGTACATTAAAATATCAAGAATGACATTAAAAGAATAGAAATCATGAGTTTAATTTCCAAACTAGTATAGCTTTTTTTTTTTTTTTTTGAGACAGAGTCTCACTCTGTTGCCCAGGCTAGAGTGAGTGCCGTGGCGTCAGCCTAGCTCACAGCAACCTCAAACTTCTGGGATCAAGCAGTCCTTCTGCCTCAGCCTCCCGAGTAGCTGGGACTACAGGCACATGCCACCATGCCCGGCTAATTTTTTCTATATATATATTTTTAGCTGTCCAGATCATTTCTTTCCATTTTTTAGTAGAGTTGGGGTCTTGCTCTTGCTCAGGCTGGTCTCGAACTCCTGAACTTGAGCGATCCACCCGCCTCGGCCTCCCAGAGTGCTAGGATTACAGGCGTGAGCCACCGTGTCCGGCCCCAAACTAGTATAGTTTTAAAAATAGAATAAGGTGGGAGGGGCAAAAAAAATCCAGTGGAAAGAGGAAAAGGAGACTAAAAAACCAAAAGCACAGAAAATGTCAAATACAAAACCAACATTTAAATTACAGAAAAGAATCCCAAAATATAAGCAATATATAGCAAAAATCACAATAAATGTAAATGAACTAAACATAACAAAACAATGCTTCAAAGGAAATAAAGTCATTTTATCAAAAAGACACTTGCACTAGCATGTTTATTGCAGCACAATTCACAATTGCAAATATGTAGAGTGAACCTCAGTGCCCTTCAATTCATGAGTGGATAAAGAAAATATGGTGTGTGTATATATATATATATATATACACACACACACACACACACACACACACACACATACACATACCATGTAATGTAAATGAACTAAACCTAACTCAATATTGTAATTTTAAATTAAAAATCAATTCCAGCAATATATTATCTATACAGGACATACACAGTATTGCTCTTAGTATCAGATGAAAGGGACCCCTGATCTGGGTTCTATGCTTTACAGTCTTGGTACTCAAAATACGAATCTTGAACCAACAGCAGCAGCAGCACTCAAGCAACTGTTAGAAATACTGACTCTCAGGCCCTCCCCAGACCTAAAGATTCAGAATCTGCATTTTAATAAGCTACCCTAAGTGATTCATATGCACCATTAATGTTTGAAAAGCATTGTTTTAAATAGCACATCATATCACAAACACACAAATTACATGAATGCCTACACTGACTTCTCTGTCATTCTATCACAGCATGATTGATAATCCTAAACATCCACTGTTATGTCTAACACTGTTCACACTCCAGGGAAAGCACTTCTCCACATTTCTTGCCCCAAATCCTTGAAATGAATGACCACTGTGTTCAAATGCCATGAAGATTTCTGGGTTGTACTACTGCTGAGAAGGGGCTAGTCCCTGCTTCAGAATGTGTGTGGGGGCAGGGGAAATAGAATGAGCAGAATTTGAGATGGTGATAAAATAGAACCTATGAAAAAGAATCTCAGGGAAAAAATCTGAAAAAATAAATAGAAAAACAGGCAGTCCACTTACATTTTTAAAAACTGGAAATAATGGAAGTAGACTTCTGTCAAGCATTAGCCATAAAAATTTCTCAAGCAGCATATTACACATTTTTTTAGTGAAGATTTAATTACTAATCAAAACAATAAAAATGAGCAAGAGAATTATTCTGATCTAATCCATAACTGGAATAGGCCAGATGAAATCTTTGAAATTTGAAAATCTTTCTTAAATGAAGGCATAATTACTGAGTAAAAAAATTATCAACAGAATGTATGTGGGCCTCTGTTTATACCGTTGCCACAGGCTCCACGAACAGGAGCAGAAGCAGGTGTGGACATACATGAAATGTAAGTACACAGAAGGGCTGAAAATTATGGGCTGGAAAAAGATACAAAAGGCAAACACTAATCAAAGGAAACCTTAATGCCAATTTTAATATTAGTAAAACAAAAACAAAAACAGACTTAAAATCATGCGTACTTTTTAAAAATATATATATCATGCTAACATTTAGGTTTAAAAAAGAATTCATGCAAAAAACTGGCAGAAATAAGGCAAAATTATATCATTACTTATGCCAAAATGGTAGGATTATGAGAACATTTCCCTTCTTATAATTTTTCAAAAATTTTTAAACTTTTTACATAACTTTTAGACAAATACAATTAGGACAATGGTTTCTCTTCTCCTTTTTTTAGTTTCTATTTTTATTTTTGTGTGTGGAGGCTGGAGTAGCTGGAAGGAGGGCGGCCTCCACATGTAACAGAACTGGAGACTCGGGTGCTGCCTTGGGGTTGAGAAGGAATGGAAAAGGAGGGAGGTACTTGAAAAAATGAATGGGAACACCATGTTCATTGCAGCATTATGCTCCATAGCCAAAAGGTGGAAACAACCCAAGAATCCATCAATTGATGGTTAGAAAAACAAAATGTGGTATATCCATACAATGAACTATTATTCAGTCTTAAAAAGGAATGAGGTTCTAATACATGCTGTAACTACGACATGGATGAACCCCCAAAACACCATGCTGACTGAAATTAGACACAGATAGCAAACATTGAATGATTCCACTTATGTGAAATATCTAGAGTAAGCAGATTCATAGAGACAGAAAGCGTAACTGGGTTTACTGAGGGGAGGGATGAATGGAGAGTTATTGCTTAATGGTTAGAGTCTCTGAGACGATGAAAAATTTGGAAATATATAGTGATGATGGTTGCACAACACTGTGAATGTAGTTAATGCCACTTAATTGTACGCTTAAAAATGAAGATGATTAAAATGGCAAATTTTATGTTATATATATTCAAATGTTATCACAATAAAAGCATTTTCAAAAAAATGGGAAGGATTCAGTGATTTTTCAAGCTAGAGGATAAAGGACAGCTCAGGCAGCAAAGCAAAGGAGCAATTTGATAAAGAGCTTGTTGGCAGAGGTCTCTGGTATGCTCAGACTCATCCTTCTACTTAGAAGCCACCAACCAAGATATATAAAATACATTCCCTGCTAGCTGGCCATCATGGGAGACGCAAGCCCCAGTGTCTCTAACGACAGAATTATTCTACCCACGGACGGGAAGAATAACAGGGAGTTCTGAGATTATGCCAAAATCAAGACAGAATAGCGCGTGTTTGGAAAATGTAAGAAATGAACAGTAGCTCACAGACCTTATCAAGTATTAAAAAAGAAAGAAGAATCAAGAAAAACAGTTATAGAATTCAATAAATTGGGTTAAAATAAGATAAAGGAATTAAAATGTTTTATAAAATGAAAAGATGAAAAAGAAATACAGAAAAGCTTGCTAATTCAGAAAAACGTGGTAACTGTAATTATTTGTGCTGTAAAATTTCTTTTTAGGAAAGACAGTTATGTCAAAGTAAACCTGTGCTATTAAGACACATGGACAGGGAATTAGAGCTGTACTATTTAGGGACAGGGAATTCAATCGCTGAGCAGAAGCACAGAAAGTAAAGGCACACGTGAGGCTGTCCACTCAGAAAGGACCACCTTGCTGACCATGAAGTGGTGATCATCACTAACCGTGCCCTGGTAGCGCTGTGTGAGGTTACCGCGGGCCATGCACCAAAAGTAGCCACTGATCAATTAAAGGGATTTAGAGAAGAGTGGCGAGAAGGATTAAGGGACTATTGGGAATGACTTATAAAACTTAAAATTTCTGGAACGCGTTCCGTGGCTGAGCGAACAGGTGGAGGATGAAAGATGCAGACGGAAGCCTGGCCACAACTGAAAAGTGCTACAGGGTTGTAAACAACAGAAAGGTTTTTAAGCTAGTAGAGGGATGTACATGCCTCTAGGATGAGTAAGGAGGGAATTTAGCACACGTATCAAGACATCTTTCCTAATAATTCCAACTCTAATTGGAATATATTTTGGTTTTAAGCTGTTAAAGAAGATGTCTTTAGAACTAGGATCTAACAATAAAGCCACACCCTCCTTTACAAAGCTGATAACTCGTACTGGTAAATCAACGTACACATGGACCCTACATATCTGACATACTTGAATAAAAAACTGGAAAGAAATATATTAAAATATTATATACATATCTTTATATGTTTGATAATACATTAATGCAACAACAGTAATTGCCTTGGTGGTAGATTTAGGAATAATTGTTACTTTCCTCTTTTTATCATTTATTTTGAGAAGACAATGAGTACACACGCATTTACAACTGTGAAGGGGGAAGAGTTCATTTTCTAAAACTAGCATTTTGGCTCTCTTCTTCCTTATTTCTTTTTCAACATGCTATAGCAGGGATGAGGCGGAGGAAGATTTCCTAGGTAGAAGGTTTTCCATACTTTCAAATATGGTCTACAGGCATAGTTTGCATAGAATACTGCAGAGTTTTGGTGTTCGCAGGTTGGCACAAACC
Organism: Avahi laniger; assembly: GCA_963575035.1. Lineage (NCBI taxonomy): Eukaryota > Metazoa > Chordata > Mammalia > Primates > Indriidae > Avahi > Avahi laniger. The sequence continues at coordinate 84,473 of CAUYSK010075591.1, forward strand.
CCTGGAAGATCCATAAAGTAAGGTCTGGCCACATTCCATCCTTTAAAACTTCCAAAGGTTGAGACACTGTCAGGATGCTCTGTGGGGCCATTAAGAATAGCCCTTTCCCTGTTAGACCAGTCACTATTGAGATTTACAGCTCCCTGGAGGACCTGAAGCTACTCATCTTAGAGGGACACTGTGGTGCTCATTCCAGAAAAAAGCCTAGTTGCTGCTCTTCCCCAGCTGTCGTGGGTTCTAGCCAGAGGAAGTTATTTTTAACTAAGAGATTCTTTTATCCACTGATGTTCTGTTACCAAACAGCATATCAAATCATATTCAAATGCAATAATTCCAAACAACCGTGACCCCTTTGTAGACACTGCAGAGTTCATGACAAGCTATCTTTACTTGCCTTTCTGGAACTCAATCAACATTTCGTGTCTGTACTACCGGAAAGAGAATCCCTCTGTTAACAAGGAAGAGGCACCGGTGTTATTTATTTCTCACTCTGGTCCTTATTCTTGGTTCCGGGTCTAATTAGATCATCTTTACCTGCTACGGTTTGAATGTGTCCCCTACAAAATCCAGGTGTTGCCAATGCGATAGTATCAAGAGGTGCGGCCTTCAAGAGCTGATGAGGCTACGAGGGCTCCTTCCTCGGAGTGGAATTAGGTGCCCTGTTTGTTCTCTCGCCCTCCCACCTTCAGCTGCTGAGGACACAGCATTCCTTCCCTCGGGAGGATGCGGCCCTCGCCAGGCACCAAATGCTGGTGGCTTGATCTTGGACTTCCAGCCTCCAGACTGTGCGAAAGAAATTTCCGTTCTGTATACATCACCCCGTCTGCAGTACGCTGCGACAGCAGCACACAACGAACTATTAATAAAAGAATGCTTCACTACTGCAGGTCCATGCAGTTGGGACACTCTGTTCTCCATGAGATCTTTTTCTGACTTTTAGTTCTGAACTTTTGGATTAGAAACCCATCACATTTCAAGCTAAGCCCCGAACCACACCCAGTTGTTAATGAGAGTAATGGGCATAATTCTTCACGGAATTCGCGACGGTGACGGCACCAGCGAAAGCTCGCTCAGTGTGGCTGGCAACACACGGAAGTCCCTACCATCCTCTCTCCCGGTTCCGCGTTCTGAAATACGAGCAGAACATTGTCGCTGCCTGTGCTTTGATTGTTCAAAACTTGTACAAGTGGAATAAAAATGAAACAAACCAGCTTTCAGTGCTGAGTGGAAGGCAGGCACCACTTCAGGTAACATAGGACAACTTGGATATATTCCTGGCAGCAGCCTGGCAGGTGTGACATTGCAAAGTAACTCCAAATATGGGCCCCTTAAATTAGAGTTCATTCAGATGGATACATAAAAACTTCCAATCAAATGTTTTTGAATGTATTAGGAACCAGATTCTCTCTTGACAAATTTTACATTATTTCATGGCCAATTTCCTTCTGATGCAACTGAAATGGAAACTTTGCTTTCCTTAGAAGTTGTCAACAAACTTCAGTGATTTAAAAGAATGATAATTGCTCTCTCTATAGGTACGCGGGAAATGAAGAAAAACCACTCTCTATCCAATATTTCCGACAGATCTATACCTGGTGAGATTTATTATATAACAGTCTTCCTGACAAAGTTATTCTACAATAAAGTCTCCCCCTACCCCACCCTGTAGAACTGTTATCTAATGAAGTTTCTGCCGCACACTTACTCCACGCTCCACTGGCTCTGCTGCAGGTGGAAAGTTTAACTCCTGTCGTTGCGGGTATGCGTTATGGCGTCTCCATAAATAGCTTGCATTAGCCCTAACCGTAACACCACTGTTTTGCTCAAGTCAGTATGTGGTATTAAGACACACAGCAAGGTTCAAAATTAGACAAAGTTGAAGTGCCATCTGGGATCATTCTCAGACTCTCTTCACCATTTTGAGGCAATCTTGAACCACAAACTTTCTGCTGTTGGAGAAGCTGTGTTCAGACTGTCTGCACAGACCCAGTAGGGTGGGTGGTCACAGAAACCTCGGGCAGGCAGAAACTGTAGGTCTCTGTATCCTCCGGCCACCAGTGTCCCTTAGTCAGACCACATGGCAACAGTCTGCTAAGTGGTGCCTTTCCCTGTAACCTAGAACCACTCCCGACTCTGCCATACCACAGCCAGGGTGAGCCGTTGAAACCCGCATCTGGTGGAGTGACTCTTCCAGTTTACCTTTTAAAGACTTCCCAGTGTGTACTGCAGAATAAAAACCAATCTCTGTAGCATGTGAATATTTCTATCCAAATCTACACTGTAACTTTATGTCAGTTTCTTTGCCTCTCCCAATAGATGTAAGTTTCATGGAGTCATGGATTCCATCTTATTCATCATTCCTTGCCTCCTGGGTCCTGACCACAATGCCAGGTATGTAGTAGGACACACAATATTATTAATCAAGGAGGGAATTAATTGGGTATGGTTTAACCTCCTCTTCCTCAAGCCTAGAGGTTCTATGACTTGCCAAAGAGCTCATAACAACGAAAAGGCTTGGGAGTGTGCCCCTGCCTCCCATGACATCATACTGTGCTCAAACATGGGCAGTATTGCATCTCAACATCTGGTCAACCATTCTTGGTCAGCAAATGTTACTCTGTATTTAAAGAGGAAGCAGAATTAAAGGCGTACATACATGACACACACAGGAGTCCTGCTCCTACGTATAATTCCTGTCCATTCCTGTGATTAGTAAGTCTATTAGGTTTGGTCAACTCTCTTCATATTAAATATAATTACAACAGGATTCTGCCCACCCAATATTCAAGAAAGATTTACTCAGATTTGACACGTCTGAGATACAATTTTAGGTTCTGGAGATACCGCAACAGATAAGTTATATTCTTGGTCTGAAGAAGGTAGAGTCTCGTTAGAGAGACAAACATGCAGAGAAATAACTGCAATATTGTGTGACTAGAAGTATGTATAAGATACAAAGAATATTTTAGCACTTACCAAAGTATAGTAATTATAACATTTATTTCCTCCACTGATTTTCCTGTGGACAGGAACTAACTAGGTCCTTCATCTTGTTTCCTCCCCTGTGTCTAACACATAGTAGGTATGCAGCCAGTATGCGATTGATTGACTGAAGTGCAGGTGGCATAAGAGAATATTTGGTCTATTCTGCACAGAGGTTGTAGCTTCAGAAAGGAGATGCTTCGGCTAGATCTTAATGAATGATTAGTTCTCTACCTGGTGGATAAAAGGGGAAAGGATATTCCTTGCCGAAGGAAGAGAAGGTAAGTATGAAACAGCAAGCTGTGTTCTCTGGGTGGGTGGAGCCCAGGGCTGGGGGTTGGGGGTTGGAGACGTAGGCTGGGCAGACCCTGTTGGGCTCCTGAGCCTTCCTGAGGAGTCTGAACTTGATCCTCTAGGCCATGGGAAGCCACTGGAAACACTCAAGGAACATGAACAGATCTGTAAATTGGAAACGCAATAATGCTTGCAGTTTAGTCAGTGGAGATGTCCCATATGTGCAATTAATTTCCAGAATATTCTTTCTTATTAAAAAATTGTTTAACACTGCATTTCATTCTGCCAGAGTATACTCAGACTCTGCGAGGTTCCCAGGAACTCTATAGACACCTCCTTAGCCATTAAGAAAGAATGTAATAAAAAAGTTTCCTTTCCATACTGAGCTATAGCAATGATCAAGGTTAATTTTCCCTACCATAGGTAAAATAGTTTCTTATTTGCCTAAAGTAATTCTATTCCAGAGTATTACATCTCAGAATTTAGGGGGAGTCAATGATATTTGCAGAATGGCTGTTCTTCAAACACTTGGTTAACTAAGTCTCCTGATGATGTTTTCTTCCCCACTGTGGAGAAGGTAATTCAGCTAAATGAGTGGTCTGGTCATAGCACTTTCTGCAAATAATTAAACATGACACTCCTTTTTGGCTTGGTTTACTACTCTGATTTGCAAATTGTCCCAATTACATTAGTACCATGCATTTTATGCATCCTCTGGAGTACCCGTTGCAAAGTCAGTCGTTGGTGGAAGGTTCTTTTTAACCATCCAGAGGCATATTCTCATATTCATTTCAGAATAATAAGATGTTTAAATATTTATTTCTTTCCAATAGCTGGGTAGGCCTAGGCTCTTCATTTTAATAAATTCTGTCGAAATCATGTTGAGTCACTGCTTCAAGGATATTGGCACTGAATTTCCCTTATGGTAATGATGTTCACATCAGAGACCCGCATTTCACCCCTAGCTCTGCCACTAACCAGCGACCTTGGGAAAATCACACAACCACTTGTGAATTCCTTTTGATGATTTTTAAGTTTTCCTTCTAGCTCTAAAATTCTGAGTATGTTTTAAGAGATCTGATTAGTACTAGAAGGTAGAAATGAATTAGTTACAGAACTACAAATTGTGGCAAGAAAAATTGATATTTATGATGTGCTGCTATTCCTTTTCAGTAACTCCAAATGGTCAGAAACTCTTGAGGTAGGCTTATTTTGGAAGAAATTTAAAATCCTTATATAGAGATACTCATTTATTTGACAAGTATTAATTGAAGACCCATTATACGCCAGGCATTATGTTAAAGGCTGAGAAAACAATGACAAAAAAAAAGAGAAAAGAAATCCCCAGCCTCCAAGAGTTCATTGTCTAGTGGGGAAGGTAGACAATTTTAGACAAGAAATAACAATAAACCAGAATAAGTATTATCATGGGATCCTAGATATGAAGACAAAAGATATAGTTCAGATCAAACCTGGGCTATAAGTCAGGGAAGGTTTCCCTGCAGATGGTTTGTCTAAGCTGAGAATATGCATCCCTGTGATTTTTATTTGGGAAATAATATTGAATAGAGAATGCAATAAAAATATTTATTTGTCCCAGGACCAGACTAAGTGTTTAAGACTAAAAGAGCTTGTGGAGAAGAATCTGAGTACATCTCATAAATGCATCTATCCCCCAAATTTTACCAATCATTTGATCATAAATTCACCAACTCTAAAGGGAATTCTTCTCTTGGATCAAGTTCAAGGGTATGGGTGATAAGATTATTTAAGATATAATCATTCCTTGTCTTTCTATACTTAAGATCCTACACAGCTGTTAAAAGAGAATAGGATAGGTGAATAGGCAGTTTTCTGGAATGACTGTGTTTTAACTTATCAAAGTCCTTTCTCATTTTTAATCTCCCATAATCCTAGTATTTGCAGGATTTATAAGGAATTATATAGCACTGCCACATGACCCTAGAGATTATGGAAATTAATCTCTATAACAGGTGTCGTGTTTCTAGGACAGACCTAATTGCAAATATTCTGTGGCCAACACAATTATATTCACATTCATCATAGCATGAGTTAGGAGATTTAGCTTGGTTAAGATGGTCACCATATGTTACAAAGAGAGCTGAAACCAGATTCAACTTCAAGAGTGCAGGAGATACTATGTCATGCCAAAGGAAAAGCATAAAGAGACCTAATATTTTCAATTTAAAATCAAGCCAGTTTGAAGTTGCTTTGATATCTGTTGTCTACTAATTATTCATTGGATGTCATACATACACAAACAAACATGTATATGGGGCTAATGAACAATAAAATGTTAGTTTGAAAGCTTTACAAACTCCTGAGGTAATAACAATATTTAACTTATGCAATAGAAGAAGAAAGATCACAGAAATTGCCTCTGTTTTAGTGTCAGTGCCTTGATTTACTGTTTCCTGGTTTCATATTATTATTTAGTACTTGCTTTATCATTTAACTTTTCTTGCTTCGTCATCTTTTCCCTCCAATTAGATCAAAGGTTCTTTGAGGGTAGGACTGTATTCTTTCTCCAGAATGCCCAATTTTCAAACTATTCCGCCTTCAATGAGTATTTACTAATGGCTTGATTAGTTCAAAAAGCGGAAACAAATGAGCTACAGAATTACACTTTGTAATGACATAAAACATTTCAAACAGCGTCTCTCAAACTTCAATGTGTACAAGAATTGTAAGGGAAGTTTGATAAAACACAGATTCCTAAATCCTATTGACAAATATTCTTTTGTCTTAAATCACTTTATTCTCTTCCTCTCTATTATTATTTTCTTAGCAAAACAAATTTAGAAAACATGAGACATACTAGGCCTCTGGTTCTGTGCTGACGTTTCTTCTAGAGAAAAAACTTGACATCGATGAAGTAGTTTCTCTCCTCCACCCACACTTTCTTCTTTTCTTCAATTAATACGTATTGTTTGCCCACTAAATGCTACTGTTCTAGAACCAGGGGTTAAACTGGTCAAGAAGATGTACAAAGATTCTGTTGTCACAACACTTAGATTCTAGTCGCTGAGAGGGACGACAATAGGCAAGTAAACTTTAACATTACTTCAGATATTGTTGAGTGTTTTAAGGAAAATAAAATAGTCTCATATGACAGGGAAGGACTGATGAGGAGGGGACTATTCTATTCTTCTGGTGTGGTCCACCAGAAGAATAATATGTGACCTGAAGATTAAAAGACCAGAAGGAATCAACTATACAAAAGATTTTGGGGGAAGAGCTTTCCAGGAAGAGAGAACAGCAGGTGCAAAGGACCTGAGGCACAAGGGTGCCCAAGGATCAGCTAGAAAGCCAGCATGCCTGGAACGTAAGAGGGAGCCAGGTCAAACTCATCTACCAGGTATAGGAGGATAGAGGTATTTTGGGATTACCCCTGTGGGAAGCTGGAAAAATGTTCCTGGCTGTCCTGGAATTAAAGAAGTTTACGTGTTTCAATAAATGTTATATAAACACTTCTGTTAAAAGCAACCACATTATTGCAACTCCTCACCTGTGAAAAATGGTTTATTTCATGATTCCTTTTTGTTGATGCTTTCTGGTAACAGAGCTTTATCATCATTGGCAGATTAAATTTTGTAATACATGAGCACTGAAAATTAGCTCACTTTGAATTTCCTTGAGATCCAAATGATTTATCATTAACTGGATGAATCAAATGTCATAAATAGGGTCTAATAAATGGTATAAACTTGTGTTTGAGAATTTATATACTTTTCTAAAGGGGGAATACTTATTCCATAATTTCAGAATAAGTTAGGTGGCATGTACCTAAATTCTACCTTTGGATTATTTTCAATTCCTGCATTGACTTGTCTTATCACTCCAACTGGACAACTACCAATTAACAGTAATAATGCTATTATCACTAAGCAATTTTGATTTGTCTGAATAACTGAACGACTAAAGAAAGAAAACCAAGGACAAGCATATTATCGGTATGTGTAAAATCCATCCCTGGGGGCTACTTTTGAAGCCAGGAGATAGCTGCTCAGCTTCAGAACCCATTGATCACTGTCCTTCCTTTAGCCATCTCAGAAAAGAGCATCTCATGTGACAGTGGGCCTTCTGTGATAAGGGCTTGTCCACGGGAAATGGGAATCAGCTCACAGTTTCATTTCAAGGTTGAACCAGATGGCAAATGACTTTATCTACCCAGACCAGATCCAGACTGGAAACTGAATTGCATTCTATGTCTCCTTCCACACTGCTGTTAAGATGTGGAGCTTTCCTCTGAGAGTTGCTCGGTTTAATAGGGGTGTGTGTGTGTGTGTGTGTGTGTGTGTGTGTGCACTTTAGTTTGGTTATAGATTATGCTGCAGCTCTAAATGCAGAAAGTTACCAAAACCATGAAAATTGGCTTCTTTACTTGTGTTGGGTCACTTTGGTTAGAGATCAATGGCTTCCAAAAATGGGGACCAGGGGAGTAATGGCAGAATACAGAGTAGCTACAGTGACAGACATGTAACAAGATAGAAATGAGATGGTGGAACATTTGTGGGAAAAGGTCTGGGAAGAGGGATTGGGAAAGGAGAGAAAGACTCTATCTAACAGAAAATGAAGTGCCTTTATTATCACAAGAAACTCTGAGTAGCCTTCATTTAGTCATCCTGGAATTACAACTGCAGCTCCCATCGTTCTGTGAGAGAGGAAGTAGGGAACACGACGACCACGGAAAGCGATATTTTAAGCTTCAACACATGCTGCTCATCACTGGTTTGACTTGTAGCATATCTTTCAACAAAAGCACATAGTGATTTAATCTCAATAGAAATTCAGTCTGCAGCCATATGAGACAAGACTATCATTGCAGACAGGCTGCAATTTGTGAAATTCAGGTGCTAGGGATTAGGGCCACCTGTTGAATTTAATCTTGGAGTTATAACGTTAATAACATCATGTAACTGAACATAAACACTACATATTTATCAGTCTTTGGGACCTCCTGCTATGGAGGTGTGAACGTTTTCCTAAATAATATCTGTAACTCTCTCCAGACTCTGTAAGTCGATGGCAAATAAAAAGTCTGTTGGAATTCTGATTCAATATGCAGTAGCATATGGCTTAGTGGTCATCACGTTCAGCACATCCTGTAATTTTTCAGAGGCTCGATGTGAGAGTGAAAAAAATAAGCATCTGGCAATATAATAAGAATAGAAAAGCTTTCATTTCTTGCTCTCTCCTGTGTTAATTGAAAAAAAATTCCTAGCAGTATTCTAACAAATGATTTTTACCTCTGCCTAAGCAAGACTACAGAAGATCTCAAATAAACCCAATCAACAGCAACTTTTGGAGAGAACATAAACAACATTTCACACACGCACCTTCAAATGGCCATGGGAAATGGATCTCTGACCAATTTCCAGCCGGCTAAATAGTAGCAGTAATGAGGATCAGTGAATGCATTTTGAGTAGAAGTTTACATTTAGTTTGGTGGGGCAGTTGGGACAATACCTACAGAGAAGGCATAAGTTTTAATATTTACATTTGTTCCTCTGCTTGGGGTGAGGTAAGTTCCCTTGCAACCTTTGGGTATGGAATTTTGTGAGATGTCGGTTTTCCACAAAAGAATTTCATTGATATTGAAAATTATCTGCAAAGACCTTCCTCTGCTGAGAATTCCAATGACATTTACACAATATTTATCATTCATATAGCACTTCACAGTAAAAATCTTTTTACTATAGATTATTTCAGTTTCCCACGTAGAGTTTCAAGATATTTTCCAAAATAGAAAAGGGCCGTTCTTCATTTTAATGAAGTAATGCTCTGATATATTGAGAATGGAATCAAATATATTTGTGTGAATAAAAATCATTTTGAAAATGAGCACGAAGGCATTATACTTTGTATTAAGCTACCAACAGCTGGTGTCTGACTGGACCTAAAACACAGGAAGAAAAGTATTAGGAATATTGGCCCAAAAGCAGATCGAAGCTTTCAGCAAATTTACCTTTGACGCTCTATTAATCAAAGCTTCAGAAGTTTTAGATAGCTATTTCCATTAAACAATAGCCATGAAAATCCACAAGTTCAATATATCCATCACTCACCAGCTACACATAAACACCACATCCATCCACAGCCAGAAGCCAATGTCTAAACTTTCCTAGAACTCCAGCCCTTATCGGTTGCTCGCACATGCGATGCAAAGTGTGTAATCAATCAACAGCTAAGAGAGAAAACTGAAGCTGTAATTGGAAACCTGATGGCTCTCTGCTTTTGGATTTTAAGAGTCTACCAACATCACATCCCCCAACCCCAGCTCTGTTAAGGGAAAAAAAAAATCACTTCATAGTGAAATCACTCCCTCCTTTTTGCTTCCCTAAATTCTTCCCATTGCAAGTTCCATCTTTTCAAAAAAACTTTCCTTGAGCCTCCCAGAGGAGTGATCTTTCTCATTTCTGCACCCCTACAATACTGTTTATATTAAATATCTAGCATTTTACTGTGTATTTGTATCTATCAGTTTAGCAGTCTGTACACATTTCATGGTATATTGTTTTTTCCTCAGGCATATAAAGATCCCTGAGGCTGAGTCCTGCCTTAAATTCTCCGGAGCCCTTCAAATCCTTAGGATTATGCATTGTACAGGTGAGTGGCAGTATTTTGATTATCACTCTTTAAAAAAGTTTGACTTTTTAATGCATGGGAAAACTAATTTTTCCACAGAAAAAGAGCATCTGCTAGATATTATTGTTCACAACCACAAAATTTGGTAAAATAAAAGGTAGAATAGTTGGGAGATTTCAAGAAATCCTCTAGCTTTACAGAGCAGATACCAAGTGGAATTGCGTTTTAATGAAAACACATTAGCAACTGCAAATAATGAGAGATACATTTAAACTGTATCAAAATATCTCCAGAATCAGGAAACTTGATTAGGATTCTCCCAGAGGCTTCACACGCGGAAACCAGAGATTTATTATTATGGGGGAAGGAGGCTCAATTTTTAAAAATTCATCGTATTAATTATTAGCCAAGCCACGCAGCAGCTTCGGAGGAAAACAGGCTCCCTACGATGAGTTTCAAGCCAATGGAAGCTGAGTTTGTGCCTCAAGCCTTCCACGCCTGCCTGGGCACCGCTCTCCAGGGCCGAGGTAACTCAGCCCAGAGCCCTGCGTGGGAGAGATCAGAGGGAACCTTCCGCCTTGAGCAGCAGCCCCAGGCTGGCTGCGCTCTCTCCGGTTCCGGGTTCCGGTTCCCCTCTGGTACCCGCGACGTCCCCAGTTTCCTCCCACCAAGGGAGCGACCTGGCTGTCAAACCCCAGGCTTCAGGAACGGGACGTCCACCAGTAGCTGCAGTTCTGGGGATCGGGGGTTCTAGTTCCCGGGCCGGTTCTGTTAGGAAATCAGGCTTTGGGGTCCACTCACCTCGCCCCTATTTCCTGAAAAACTTTGCATCCTTCTCCAAATAAGAATTCCTACCGAGTAGAAACTAGCCCACCCCACCCCAGCGGGTCCACTCCCCCTTCCAGCCTCTGAACGGCACCTACTCACGGCGCCTCCCAGCCCCGGGAAAGGGGGAAGGCTCAGGTGCGCGGGATCCCCAGGCTGAGTGGCGGGGATGCTGTCACCTTGTGGTCCGCCACGCCGAGGTATCCGTCCAGCGGCCGCGGTCCCGCGGGGGCCCCGGGGCGCGGCTGGGGGCTGCTCTCCGCCGCCTGCTGCGCGCTGCCGGTCGCCGGCGCCTGCTGCTGCTGCTGCTGCGGGGGCCGCTCCTTCTGGCCGCCAAGGCTGCTGTACACGAGCAACAAGCTGGTGCACATGGTGGTGAGCGCTAAACACACTGCCAGACCATGGCGCTGCGGGCGGGCGGGAGAGAGCAGAGGAGAGCGGCTGAGCGCGGAGCCGGGAGGAGCGCGCCGGGCGCGGACACCGGCGCGGTGGTCAGACTAGCGGGGGACGATGGGGGCGCGGGGCGTCCCGGGCCCCAGCCCCGCCGTGCGCAGCCAGGGCAAAGGCGCAGTCCCCGCGCGTACGGCAGGGGATGCTCCCGGCACATCGCTGCTCTCGGCCGCCGCCGCCGCCCAGATCTCTCGGTAGAGGGCAGGTGGTGCGCGGCGCCCGGCTGCGGGCAGGAGAGCGCGCGGGCGGCTAGGGCAGGGTGGGCTCGCACTTTGGGGAGGGGCCCTCTGCCCCAGCCTAGCGGCTGGAATCTTTAGTCCTTGCACCGCTCCTTTCCTGGGCCCCTGGGGCTTTACCTTGGTGATCCTTGCAAGTTTGAAATCCGACAAGGAAACGAAGAAAGTCTGCAAAGGTCCCCCCTCCCCGCCCCTCTTAGTTTTTGCCAGGCTGTTGCTTTTGAGTAGCCCCCCTCCCCGGAGCAATCTGCCCACTCTTCCATCGCTCCTCCAGCCCTCCGCCAGCCCCTCGGACCTCTCGCCGCAGACTCAGGAGCTTAAGCAAACCCAGTTTCCATCCTGGCTCTGGGATTCCGAGCCCGGCGGAGCCGGAGAATCGGAAGGGGACGCGGAGCAGGTGGAAAGTTGTCCCTTTGTAACAGGCGACCTCGCAGCGCAGGGTTAGGCACCTCCGAGGCTCCCCGGCGCGCCCCGGGGACGCTGAGCCAGGGGATCCCCGCCTTGCCCAGTGGAGTTGCAACAACTGACTCACCATCAGGGTCTTCATTTTGGGCACCTCTTTTGTGCGGAATCCTCAGGCACGCGCGTCCGGGGCCACTTTTTCTTGGAGGGTTTCCATGGTGGGCGATGGGGCGGAGGCGGCTCTGATTTTTCCCGGCTGAGCGGGCTCTGGAGCCCCGGGACCCGGGAAGCGCCGCTGTTGCAGAGATTAGAGACAGAATTAAAACTGAACCGGACCCTCGTAGTCTCTCAGTGATCTACACAACTGCCGCCTGCCGCCGCCTGCTGGGTCCTAAAGACCTCTGCATCCCCCCTCCCCGCCCCCAAATAATAATCTTTTCAACAGCGTGAAATTTCTGGGGCGAGAGAGTTAACAGTGCCAGTCTACCCCCTTCTTGGATGGGGAGCTTATTTATCTTTTAAGAAGTCATCAAGTAAAAAGGAAGGAGAACCTGACTGGATTGTGAATTGCATAGCTGTTTAAAAATTTGCAAACTAAATTTTCCATTTTGTGATTTTGATAAAAACAAACCAACCTCCCAAATGTCAATAGCTCTATTTACAGCATTCGCATTTATGTTCATAGTAAGGAGAAATCTATCAAGAAATTATTTCCCTAAGAAATTATTTATTATTTCAGTTTACTAGTTGTGCCCTAATTTTCTCTTCCCCCTTAATTTTACTTTTTAAAATCCAGTTATTCTCATGCAATCTTTAGATTGTAATATTTCATCTAAATTATTTAATTCATTATTTGCTTTAAATATCACAGGTTATGTTTCTACCTGATCTTTGAGGTTCCTAGTGTTCATCTAAATGATTTTAAAGTTTTAGAAACATTCAGCACATCATATCTACATGATTGGCGGGACATGTAGATTCTACCTAATTTGGATGAAGAATTTCTGGAGATAAAACTACTTATGGCTCATTTCCTAAGAATCCTAAGGTCTTTGACACTTTCCTTATGTTGGTCTCCTGCACTGTATGTAACTTCACATTCAGAACTTCTATTAAAATAAAAAAACATAATTATTATTTTATGTTGGGAAATTCACATCAATAAGCTTTTAAGGGTACTCTCTCCTCTGCTTTGAATTACAAATGGCATTTGTTAAATGTCTAATTTAGCTAAAAACATATTTCTTGTGAAATTGCTCAGTGAAAATAGTTGTCTTAATGTATTACGTAACACCTCACCTGTGGCAGTGTAATGTTAAAGATTACATTAAGATGGAGATGATCAGCGTGCCGACTGAACCATGGGCACAATAAGAGCTTTCTCAAGGCCAAAAAAGGCATTACAATCCTTTTTTAATCTTCACTAATCTATTGCTGGACTGATGATACAACAGGAACTATTTTTATCTTATGAGGCATCCTTCCATACTTAGTAACAAAAAAGTTAAAATTATTGGTGCAATAATGAATATCAGTCCAACGTGTTTGGGAGAGGGCAAGAAAGCACATGATTTAGTCTTTCAAGGAAAAAACAAAACATTGGAAACACTGTCCAACATTGCCAGCCTTGAAGCTGTTTATTCAATTTGTGCTTTAGGCATGAATAGCACCAGTTGTTAGGGCAGGAAAAGCAGCAGCCAGAGGAGAATCTTATCGGGTCTTGGCAATTCTTTATTGTATGGTTGCACTTGACATTCAAATTAATGAAACAAAGGACCAACTTGATGAATCACTGCAAGCAGATTATCTGTGGTTCTCCAGGGATGCTTTTGAGATGCTACGAGAAGCAGCTCCCGCATTTTTTAGGATTGTTCCCCCTCCATCTAGCAAGTTGCCCAGTGACTGATAAAACAATTCTAATATATCTTGCCATGCCAAACAGAGGCATAATATTTATGATTTAAGCTCATGGTAGCATGTTGGACATCTGTTACACTGTATGTCTGACCAAATTCATTAAGCTTATGGGTTTTTTTTTCCTTTCCTGGGATAGCAGTTAGTTAGTTGCTAAATCTACTTATGAAATGGCCACAGTAAATTTTAAAATTTAATTCCGAGCCTGATTTGAAAGATTTCAAGGTCTCTGGCTTTTAAATACTTGTTCAGATTTATGCAATAGTTTTAGGCATTCTGGCTTGAGAGCCAAATGGACAAGGTGGGGTGACAGAAGGGCAGATAAAGAAAACAAGTAACAGTAGTCGATTCAATTCAATGATCTTTCAACATCACCTTTTATGTGGTGGCTCTGTGGTATGGAACACAGAGACGAATAAAACACAGACCTTCTCCTTTAAGGTTCACAACCTAAGGTGTGTGTATGTGTGTGTGTTGAGACAAGATCATAAATAAGCAATAAAAGACAGAGTACTGTAGATTAAACATGCATTTATCAAGCACTTACAGTGCTAAGCACCCACTCTGTTGAGCACCTACTATGTGCCAGGCATCTGGGGATACTGGATCAATAGACCACATGCTATCCTTACAGTCTATTCCCAGATAAGTACTGTGAACCTTTATGTTACAAAGAACCACGAATAATCAATGTATCTGATTTGTTTTTCAACTTCTGAATGACTGCTTGTTTAAAATCTGAGGGCTTTGATGTTTCAAGGGCATTCCCCTATGTTTATGTAACTTTATGTATGCCTTTAAGTTAGTAATTTGAATAGACAGAGTAGAAAAGAGGCCGCATTCACAAACACTTCACTGACTTGGAGACAAGTGGACAAGTAGACAAGTCAATGAAGCTTTTTTAGTGTATCTGACTTGCACAGTTCAATACAAAGTGAGTCAAGGAATCACAATTTGCTTCTCAAAATCCGGGTAGCTGAGATGGATTTCTCACCATTTAAAATTTTGCCACATTTTTGCCTCTGGTGCCATCACATCCAATCAAATAGATTCCTAGTTTTGAAAAAAGGAAAGAAAAGGAAAGGAAAGAAATTGAGTGTTCCACAATGTAGGTTATGTGATACAATGAAGCTGGAAATTGATGAAACAAGGCATGCGGTGGGAGCGGGTAGAATCCGCGGCTCAGAGGGAGTGACAGCCTCTGCTCACAGCCACAAAAGGCACCACAGAGCCACCGAAGGAGGAAGACAGACAGGAAATCCATGTGCTCTGCCCACAATTCCTAGGATTTCTATGTGACTTCTCAATGTGGAAACAAATATTTCGAACATTTCAAAAACGGATGAAAAGCAGTAAACTGCATAATGAAAACTGCATTCGAGATAACAATTGCTCTCCATGCTTCTTTCTTAAAGAAGAAAGTTCTGCTAAATGCAACAAAAGCAAAAAGTTTAATAATGGTAGAAGGTCTTGGAACAAATCTGATACTTATCCATGTGTGTTCTCAGTTTACTTATCTGTCTTCATTTCAGGGGCCAGGCCTAGTGGGCCTGGTGGTTGAGAACAAGTCCTTGGAATCAGGCTTGCAGAACCCAGATTCTGACTTTACCACTTGCCAGCTCTGTGCCCTTGGGCACGTTACTCAGCTGTGCTTTAATTTCCTCATCTGAAAAATAGCACTTACCTCAAAGACTGTTGTGAAGGTTAAATGAGATACTATAAGTGAAGTGTCTGGAGCAATCTAATAGAGCAATGTTAATAGTATTTTACAATTATAATTAATAATCTGGGCTTAAAGGCACAACTTTAGGGCTTGAGTTTTATTTCTAATAGCTGTATGACCTTGAGCAAGGGACTGAAAATATCATATATTAAATAGATTGTTAACTTATCTATAAATTGGATATAACAAAGCCTAATCCCACAAATTGTTAGAAGGCTTGTTAAGACATCGTGTATGTGACTGCTTTGTAAACTGTGAAGCTTTGCATAAGCTTAGGAAATAGTAACTCATTCATTCAACAAATATCGGTTGGGCTTCTACTACGTGCCAGGCATTATTGTAGGCCATGGAGATACGAAGGAGACATGGGAAGACTGCCCCATGGAGTTTACACTTAAGCGAGGGCGATAAGCTAATATAATAGCATGTTGGCACCAGAAAGTAAAGCAGGGTAAGCAGGCAGAGATTGGGTGTTTGTGCTGTCGTAGCTGGGATGGCGACAACTGAGCAGAGATGTGACTGCAGTGAGGGAGGGAGCCAGCGGTGAGGCTAACTGGAGGAAGGGCATTCCGAGAAAAGGGAACAGCTTGTGCAAAGGCCACAAAGTAAAAAAAGAGCTTGCTTTGCCTGTAGCTGGAGTGAAGGGAGCCAGAGAGTGGTAGGGGAGGAGGGCAGAGGGATGGTCTGGAGCTGGGTGGTCTAGGACCTGGTAGGGTACGAAACAGTGTGAAGGAAACACACTGGAGGGTGTAAGGCAGGGGAAGATTACGGATCCTTAATGTTTGGAAAGGTCACCTGGCTGCTGTGCCGAGAATGGCTTTGGGGAAGCAAGAGCGGAAAGAGGGGGACCAGTTAGGCTATTGTGGTAATCTAAGTGGCAGGAGGTCATAGCGCTTTTAGAAGTGACCGAATTCACCATTTGCTGATTATTAGGCATGAGACACTAGTAGAGAGGAGGCATGGAAAACTGCAAGGCTTTTGGGCTGGGGAGGCGGGAGAGTGGAGCTGCTGTTTTCAAGATGGGGAACGCTGCGAGAAAAGCAGACGTGGGGAGGAGGGAGTGCAGAATTTGGATTTAGACATATTCAATGTTAGACATCACAGGCAGTTGCAGTTCAGGCATCATGTTGGGCTTAGAGACGTGAAGACATGAACTGGACATCACAAGTCTGAGTGGGTTGAGATCACCAAGGACTGGGCCACAGAAGAGAAGAGGTCATAGACTTGTGCCCTGAGAGCTCCAAATTTCAGATGCCAAGAAAAGGAGGAATCATAGTAACCACAGTACTCAAAAACAATGACTGAGTGTCTGAACTTGATTTGATTTAGGTGGCTGATTATTTTCATTTTAGATGGATTTTCCATGCCAAGACAATCATTTATGTTCTCAGAACACTTTAAAAATTTTATTATTGGACCAAGCATATTTAGTCATTTTTATTTACATATTTATTGTTCATCCTCCCTTCTGGACTATAAATTTTCTATGTCCTACTACTGTTTATATCCACCAAGCCCAGCACATAACTGAGGGTAATAATATTAATCATTAACATTTATCCAGCCCTTACTATGTGCCAGCACTATGCTAAGAACTTTCCATGTATTAACTCATTTAGTCCCCACAACAACCACAGGAAGTGGGTACTATCCCCCTTTTACAAATGAGTGAACTGAAAATCAGGGAGTTGTTTATCCAAAGGCACCCAGACAGTAAGTGGTAGCATTGAGCTAAATGAACATTTGGTTAAAACAAATAAATATTTATTAAAGAATGAGTGAATAGAAGCTTTCTGAGAATTCCCATGACCAAGTTCTTCTACTGAACCCAAAATTGGTCTGATTTACAAGATAACTGTACATATAGTTAAAATCCAATCTTTAGATAATATAACCAAAGGCAGTTCCTCATTTTCTGGTATACTTTTTCATTACTTTTATTTTTAAGATATATACATACAGTAAAATGCAAAAAAAAAAAAATAAGTGTACAGCTTGATGTGATTTGACAGAATTATTCCATTAACTACTATCACTATCAAGCTATAGATCTTTTCTATCACCCCAGAGAGGACCCTCAAACTTCCTAGCAGTCATACTACCCTCAGTGAGTAGACCAACAGGGAGACATAGTTCTGATTTCTATCACTGTAGATTAGCTTTACCTATCCTAGAACATAGATGACACCATGTAGTAGGTACCTTTTGTTTTGACTTCTTTCACTTAGCATAATATTTTTTGAGGTTTATCCATGTTGTTGAGTATATTAACAGCTTATTGCTTTCTTTTGTTGAGTACCATTCTATTGTGCTAATACAGCAGTATTTTTTAAATCTGTGGTCCCCAACCCCTGGGCCATAGACCAGTACTGGTCCATGGCCTGTTAGGAACTAGGCCGCACAGCAGGAGGTGAGAGACAGGCAAGCAAGTGAGTGAAAGTTCATCTGTGTTTACAACAGCTCCCCATCGCTCACATCATCGCTTCTGCTCCACCTCCTGTCAGATCATCAGCAGCACTGGATTGTCATAGGAAGGTGAACCCTACTGTAAACTGCACATGTGAGGGGTCTAGGTTGAGCTCTCATTATGAGAATCTAATGCCTGATGATCTGAGGAGGAGCTGAGGCAGCGATACTAGCACTGGGGAGAAGCTGCAAATACAGATTATCATTAGCAGAGAGGTTTGACTGCACAGAAATCATATTGAATCAACTGTCTCCCATCACCCCTAGATGGTACCATCCAGTTGCAGGAAAACAAGCTCAGGGCTCCCACTGATTCTGCATTATAGAGAGTTGTATAATTACTTCATTATATATTACAATGTAATAATAGAAATAAAGTGTGCAATAAATGTAATGCACTCGAATCATCCTAAAACCATTCTCCCAACCTCAGTCTGTGGCAAAATTGTCTTCCATGAAAGTGGTCCCTGATGCCATAAAGGTTGGGGACCACTGTTTTAAATTCATTCTCCTATTAATGAACATTTGGTTTGTTTCCAGTTTGGGGCTCTTATGACCAAAGCTACTAATAACTTTCTTATGTGAGTCTATTTATAGATGTATGCTTTCACTTTTCTTGTGTGAATACTTAGGCGTGGAATGGTTGGGTCATACGATAGGTGTATAGTTAACTTTGGAAGAAATCGTCAAACGGTTTCCAAAGTGGTTGCACAATTTTGTTTTCCCACCTGCAATGAACAAGAGTTCCAGTTGTTCCACATCCATGTCACACTTGGGATGGTTAGTCTTTTTAATGTCTTTTGCATTTCAAAAGATTCATACAGTTTTCAAGATAAAGTCACAAACCTTTGCTTAACCCCCAGGATCCTCCCTGACTCTGCTCACCATTCCCTTTTAATCTCATCTCCTTTCTCTCTACATAAGAATCTTTGGAACTAGCCATATAATCTGTTCTTTGAATTTACGGTATTTACAGTCACTCATGGAGGCTTTTAAGAAGTCCTTCCACCTCCTACCCTTTCTTCATGTCCCTTCCTGTGCTCCTCCACCAACATCTTTTACATCCCGAACCTCTAGGCAGGTAGTGAGACCCCTCTTTTATGCTCCCATAATTTGGTTAAAAGCACAAACTTGGATCACACAGAGCAAGTTGGGCACAGCCTCTGACACTTAAATTCTCATGTGACCAAGAGAAGCCACTGATTGTTGCTCCCAAGTCCCTCATTTGTAACAGGTCAATAGTCAAACCTTTCCAGCAGAGAGGCTGTATAGACCAAATACACTAATATATGCAAGGTGCTCACCACCCTTCTGGGTATACAGACAGAATTGTGTAAAGGTGTGGTTTTCATAGGGGACTGCCCATTTGGTATAAAGGGAGGCATGTTCACCCTTCAAATGTTTACGGAGCTCATAATAAAAATAAGAGTTAGTACATATTGTGTGCCTGCAGTCAGGCATCTTGTTCATTGCAGGCGGCTGCTTACTTACCCCTCACGATGACTGTCTGAGGTGGCGATGGTGTCATCTCCATTTTACCAACAAGGAAACCAAGGTGTAGAGATGTGAGGCCATTTGCCCAAGGTACACGGCTAGAAAGTGACAGAGCAAGATTTGACCAGGTCTGTCCGACTGCAGGTGCTGAGAGCCCTCCCTTACAACCTCCACATGGCACACTCCACTGTTTTCAAAATGCTGTAACTCTAGACTGAGCGCTCCACTAAGTGCCGGGGATACAAAGAGGAGGAAGACGATCCCTAACCGCAGGACACAAACCCATAAGCAGATAATTATAACCTAATGTGCTAAGTGTAAAAGTTGAGTTATAAACAAAGAAATATGATAGAAGGGACACAGAAGAGAGACACATAGCCATATGAGAGTGGTTCAGATGTGATTTCCAGCGAAGAGGAAATGCTCAGCTGTTCTTAAAGGATCATTAGCAAACAGTGCTTCCAGGGAGAGGGGACAACATAAACAGTGGCATGAAAGCATGGAACCTTGTGATAGGTGCTGGGGACAGACAAGCACTTTGTGAGTGAGGCAGGGATTTGTCAGAACCAGGATGGTTCTGTACAGTTGTGCAGGTTGTGCAGTGCACAAGGATACACATGTAAGTGGGCATCACTCATCATAGACACTGAAGATTTATGTACTTATTTTGTCAGTTTCCTTGAAAATGACCATAAAGCATCTTGCTTTACAGATATTGGAATGTCACAATTTCCCAGTAGATAGACGTAAAGTGTTGCAAGTAACAGGAGTCTATATAAATTTGCACCAAAGTGTTGTTTGGACTAGGGGTAGTCTGGTAAAAATTGCTTTCTTGGTGGATGTTGATGGAGATAGATAGTGAGAAGGATGGATTTTGGGGAGGAGAAGACTGGAGCCAGAGAACAGCTGGGAGAGTGTTGCAGAAATTCGGGTGAGAGAGAAAGGCTTCAGCCACAGCAGTGTTGGTCGAGATGGATTCAAGAAATTCTTAGGCAGGTTTTATGTCACAGTGGCTAAAGTGGATCAAATCATAAATTTGCAGAAGAGGATTTATAAATATAAAGCAGTGCTTTTGCCATGCAAAATAGTGTGTGTAATTCTGGTCACATTTCAAGATGATGTAGAGTAACAATAAAAGATGGCTTACATCTTGTCTTAGTTTGAGTTCTCTCAGAAGCATAGCCCGGGATAAGGATCCACATGCAGTAATATTTGGCAGGTGAAGAAAACCCCAGTGGGGAAGTAGAGAAGTGATACAAGAAGGGAAGGCAGCCAATAAATGGTGTGTTATCGAGCAAGTTACCACTCTAGGCAGCTGAAGCTCAGTCCTGCTGGGAAAATTCTGGCAGCTGGTGTGGAACTCAGGCCTCGGCCATTCCACCCGCGGGGTAAGGAAGTGGTGCTGTTCATTTGGTTGAGGGTTGCTCTGGGCGTGGGGCTGTGGGCCTTGATTCCTTTGCACATACAGCCTGCAGCACAGGTGGCAAAGAGGCGGGCTCTGGTGGCTGGAAAAATCCCTCAGGCAGACGTGCAGGTGCCGGAGGTTTAAATCCCCAGTTTGCACTGAAGTGGCGAAGGCACAGAGATATGGGCGGGACACCAACAGCATCTGCTGCGTGTGGAAATTGCTCTTTAGAGTTTTCGGAGGATTCAAATGCATTATGTCATTCGAACCTCCCAGTAACCTTGTGAGGTAGAAAAATGTGTGGTTTCGGAATAAAGCTGGGCGTCTCTCATTACTGGTCAGTTCCTCCTGTCTCCGCAGCCGCTATTCCAAACAGAAACATCCCTTGTCCCCTGCCCTCTCCTTTTTCTCACTACTGATTTGTTTAGTTATCTGCCTCCTGATCAAGCTTGTGAGCTGTTGCGTTTATACGTTCTGTGTCACTCACCTTTGTTTTCCAGTGCCTAGCAAACCGTAGGTGCTTAGTGACTGTGAGTGAGTGGATGCTTATCATCGTCAGCATGCTAACTTCGTTGAGATTGGGACCGAGAGAGCTAAGAAACGAACCCACAGTCACGCAACCATTTAGTAGCCACCGCCTTGAACTCCGCTCTTCTACCTTCTTCTCGAAAGCTCTTGTTATCACAACACGGCTCAGCGAGGATGGAAAAGGACGATCTTTCTTGGGGACTCCCAAACCCCTCGGGCATGTTGAGCGTGGAGTATCTGAGGGTAGGCCAGTAACTCTGAAGGAAGACCAGGAAACCTCAGAAGACAAAGCTTTTCACATTAGGAATTGATTTATTATTATTATTATTCATAATATCTCAAAGTAAAATGAGGAAAGACAAATAGAGGCAGACACAATGACCCCCCGCCACACACGCAAGAAAACAAATTTTTCCTCCAAGTATTAAAGAAAAAGGACCATCCCTGCAAGGACCCAGTGTGACAATCTGAAGCTGAATGAGAACATGTGCTAAGCCAGGGAGCCAAGGGGCTGCCGGCCCACCTCAGGGAGGAAGGCTTTTTTGTGCTTTTAGTACAGGCTGTAGCATAAGGGGTAGCAGCTGTAAGAGGGAAAACCTGTTAAGTTTTCCAAATGAATTTAAAAGTGCATTCTTGAGTGTCCTTGCAATATTTCTGCTAATGCAAAAGGCATGATTGATCTATATGCATCTTTCTGCCTCTCTTCCCACGCTAATTTATGTCATTCTTGTGTCTTCTTACTTTTGTTTGGAAATGTTGCATATGCTATTTAAAATAGCTGACTTTATTTAAGCAGCATTGAAATGTTAAACTTCAAAAAGTCAACATTCATTTAAAAAGCCAATTTGAACCTTACCTCCTCATCCAAAGATCTAAATTTGTGATTTTTCAAATTTCTCTTTATCCGTGGAAACTACACTTAACCTCTGTGTGAGGTGAAGGGCACAGGCTCCCCTGTTGACTAGATCTGTGTTTCAGTCCCAGCTCTGCCACTTGTAGACTGTGACCTTGAATGAGATACTACATCTGTCTAAGCTCCGATTGTCTCATCCATGCCAGGGAGATGGCAATGCTGTCTTCCTCCGAGGGGCCATATGAGGACTAAATGAGACAATGAGAAGAGTACCTAATGTGTATACAATATGTCGTTTTCTATATACTTAATCCTCATGACAATTCTTTCAGGTAGGTACTGTTATTACTCACCCTCTCCCCCTTACAGATCAGGAAACTGAGGCACAGCTAGGCAAAGTATCTTGCCCAAGGTCACAAAGTTACCAAGTGGTAGTGTCAGAATTTGGACCCTGGCACATGATGAACTTAGAAAACCTGTTCATTATTATTGCTCTTAAACTCTTACCTGGAGGCTCTCTGTATGAATTAAAATTGGAGCTGCTCTGGTTGACATAGGAGTGGGAAGCCCAGACCCCTTCCTCCTCCCTGAGGCGGCCACCGAGGCACCTCCTTGGAAAACAAGCACCGCTTGGAAACCACTAGCCTTCCTAACGCCGGGAGAGAAACATGCACATTAATAAGAAATGAAAACAGGCTGACAGATCCCTCTACACTGTGTTCTGTTTGTAGTGCCTTATATGTCTTATTGGATACTTCAGAAATAACTACCTCTCCTTTTGTTTTCCATCTCTTAAGATTGCACACAAGAGTCACAACAGCAATCTTTTGGGGGCATTTTTATAATATCCAAACATGAGTAAACTCAGTGCCTGGATTTATATGTGTCATTAAGTGGAAAGGTCAATTGAAAAGTGATGAGATTTGAATTCAAGTGACTTGACAGGTAGTGGCTTCTAGGTCAGCGGTACCTTAGATGCCAGATGGTTCTATATTAAAATTTGTGCTTAACAACTTAAACTGTCTGAAAAATGTTCAGCCATTTCTTCATTCATTCATTCATTCATTCAATATTACGGATAGAGTACAAATGCTGAATGAGACACCACGCTAGTATGGGCTGAAGACACTGAGGCAGAAATCCAGCTATGTACCCTTTCAGCTCCCCCCTCCACATCATCTCGCTTGGCACCTGCAGAGCCCCTGCTGCCTACTCACTGCCACCTGGCGTTCTGATGACCACATCCGTCCTGCACCGTCTCGGCTCAGACGCTGACAGCTTTTCCCGTACCTCCTTATGTATTCTGTAATGTGTCTATCTTCTGGTCCAGGGGAAGCCTGCATTGTTTCATTTTCTATTTTCAGAACCTCCCTCCCACTGCCTTCCAACCAGGGCTACCTTCTCATGTGAATTTATTTCTCTTTTCAAGCCAGGTAGAAGGCTAGGATCTCCTTTAAGATGGTGTCTCTGAAGGGAATGGGCTTCCACAGTACCAAACTTGCTAGACTATCCTGAGGCTTAACTTCGGTAAGTCATTTCACGCCTGGCACAGGCCCTGGAACATAGTAGGTCTCAGGTACATGTGATTTCCCCTCTTCTTTCAGAATATAGTAGCTGAAATGAAATAACTGTGAGATCATTTACAATTTATGCATTGTTATACATCCAGGGCTTAAAAATATGGAGGTCATTTCTTTCTTTTGTAAGTTATCATCAAATAGAATTTATGAACCCTCAGATTCATGGGGTTGGTATGAATAGTATAAAATTGAAGCAATAAAGCACCATTCTGAACTTTTGCTCAGAACTTCTTTCACACACATTTTTGTACCTAATGATATTTTGCAATTGTAAAACTTATTTTCAACTTGGACATTTGCTACCATGGTTGGCATTGTTTCATGCTTACATTAATTAGTCAGGTGTACCAATGAGTTGAGTTTTAATTTTTCACACATTAATTCAATGCCTGGATTTATATGTGTCATTAAGTGGAAAAGTCAATTGAATAGTGACGAGATTTGAATCCAAGTGACTTGACAGGCAGCGGCTTCTCAGACTAATTAATTAATTAGTCAGTTCGCCTGTCAGGTATTTGTTGAGAGCCTACACTGTGACCGGCAGCAGGCTAGGTGCTGATAATGCAAAGATGGAAGAGTTTCTCAGGAAGCTCATGGGCTATTGGCAGAGACAGTTCCATGAAGGATTGCAGTGCGGTTCGTGGATAGGGCAACAACAGTGGTATGTTCACGGTATGTGGTAGCAAAACGTCAGGAGCAATCGACTCACCATATTTTAAAACATATGTGTTGGTATCATTTAGGTATGATGAGGCCAGCAGAGGATTGCCATTGAAAGGCGGTTTGTTATACTCAGAGATTCCCAGAGGAAGGGGCACACGGTGCCATGGGGGGCGCCACCCGGGAAGCATCACTGTTGGTCAGGAGGTGGGGGTGGGAGGAGGGTGCAAGGGCAATGTGGGCAAGAGCCTTTCTTATGGTTGGGCAAGGCAAGGCGAGCAAATTTAGGACTGACTAGTTTGAATAATTTCAGCAGACTGTGGGGCATAAGGGTTTTCCCTGGTTGTCTGGAGCCTGCCCTGGGGTGATTAGGGCAGGTGGACGAGAGCAGATAAAGAAGGCAGTTGGAGGTTAGTTTGCATTGAAAGGCATACTCCCAGGCTAGTCCCTTCAGGGTCAGCAAGGCCCAAAGTGTCAAAGCATCAAATATACAAAATAAAAAGCATGGTTAGTACAACCATGGGACCTGGCAGCCAGGGCAGGCCTAAGCCAGGAAGAGAAGAACTTTCTGAGCAGAAGGTTCATCTTATGCAAATGCTCTGGCACATGGAAGAACTTGTTTGAACATCAATATGTTTGGAATCTAGGGGTGAGGATGCAACATGATCGCTAAGGTGGGAGTGGGCATGTGTGTGCTGTAGGCAAGGGTCAGTTTGTGAAGCTTGTTTGGCTAAGGAATTTGGACTTTATTTTAGAGACAGTGTGGAATAGCTAAAGGGTTTTACATAGGAGGGTGACAATGATTTTAGTTTACTTCTGTTTGGTGAAAATCTATGCTACTAAATCTATGCTACTTAAAAATTAATGAGGTTTCACATTTCATCTTTGTAAAATAAACAACACGATATGTTTAGTACTTTCAATGGTTATGTAAAGAATGTTTACTCTTTCTCTCCTAGGGATTATAAATCCTTGGTGTTCTCTTCCCAGCATCCGCCAAGCAGGCAGGTAGTGTGGCAGAGAGTACAGTAATAAGGCAGTAATTAGAGAACCAGTGTCCTGGTTATTGCATTGGTCGAGTCACCTAATTTCTCCAAAGAGAAGACCTGGTGGTTAAGATCATCCACTGGACCCAGATGATGAGTATGAATCCTGCTTCTACCACTTACTATGGACCTTGGGCAAGTTATTTAACTTATGTCTCAGTTTCCTCACATGTAAACTGGAAATGATAAAACTACTTACACTGTAATATTGAAAAGAAGATTTGGACTTGTTTTCCCCACTCATTATGCCTCTGCCAGCAGCAACACTGGGCATACCACTGTCTTATGCAGTGTTATGGTGGTCTATGCAAGGTCGGTTCAAAGAATGTATATCACAGCAGCGTATAGGGCAGTGGGATGATGCTCACGGAAATCACTGGGACTGGCATGCACCTCAGCACTCAGGAGCAGCCACTCTTTCACAGTGGGGAGATGCAATACTGGAGACGGTTGTTCTTGGTTGACACCAACGCCCTGTAAAGTTGGTGTCCTGTTCTAGATGTTGCCATTAATCAGGGATTGATACAGAATCTGCTTTCCTCCTCCTACTCCTCATGATTAAGATATAGACATCTGGGAGCCAACAGCTAGAAGGGAGTGTTGTCTTGCATGATTACGTCTCATGATCTGCTAGCAACATTTTTGCTGCCTGTCCTTATGACCCTGGGTTCCATTTCTACCAGGAGACACAATAATCATTCCCTTGAACTGGAAGCTGCCAATGCTGCCTTACCCTTTCTGGTTCTTCGAGTCACTGGGAAATCACACAGAAATAAGTTGTATTTTAGCAGGGCTGGTTAACCCTGAGTAGCAAGGAAAAACAGGGTTGATATCTGTCATACAGTGGAAATGGAAATAAGAATGGAAACAGCAGATGCTGAATATAATCTTTCAGGGTGACTTACAATTTCTCATAGGCAGATCCACCAAGGGTTCAAATCCCTAAAGAATGAAAGTCTGTATTAATGAACTGGGCAAATGGTTCAAAATAAGGAAACATAGACCATGTAGCTTTGACCTGTATTCCTTCCTTGCTTTTCTGTAGAGGTGATAGATTGGTACATTCATATTAATACATGCATAAATCTCCATCGTAACATAAAAAGTGAAGCCCAAATTTTTTTTTTTTTTTTTTTTGAGACAGAGTCTGGCTCTGTTGCCCTGGCATCAGCCTTGCTCACAGCAACCTCAAACTCCTGGGCTCAAGCCATCCTCCTGCCTCAGCCTCCTGAGTAGCTGGGACCTCAGGCATGTGCCACCATGTCCGGCTAATTTTTTCTCTCTATATATATTTTTAGTTGTCCAGATCATTTCTTTCTATTTT
>CAUYSK010075592.1:0-24457 GCA_963575035.1 Avahi laniger
TGTATACCATGGAGTACTATTCAGCTTTAAGAAACAATGTTGATACAGCACCTCTTGTATACTCCTGGATAGAGCTGGAACGCATTCTACTAAGTGAAGTATCCCAAGAATGGAAAGACAAACACCACATGTACTCACCATTAAATTAGTATTAACTGATCAACACATAAGTGCACATATAAGAATATCATCTATTGGATGTTGGGCAGGGAGGAGAGGGGAGGAGTGGACGGGTATATGCATACACAGAGTGCAATGCACAGCACCCGAGCAATGGACATATTTGAAACTCAGACTTAGGAGGGGAGGGGGGGCAAGGGCAACATATGTAACCTAAACATCTGTACCCCCATAATATGCTGAAATAAAAAAAAAAAAGAGAACGGGATCAACTCAGATTAAGTTGGGAGAAGAATTGTCAAGAGCTCTTCACTGAGTAATGCCATTAAGAAGGGACATTATGAGATGACTTACTGATTTCTGACTTGGGCAACTTGATGATGCCACCAACTAATCCAGAGAGGGAACACAGGAAGAAGAGAAACTTAGGGGGTTAGAGGATGGAAGACGAGATAAAGATAGTAAATTATCACTTGTTGAATTTGAAACATCCATAAGACTTCTATGTTGAGATGTCTGGGAGCTGTATGGCAGAGTATACAGCTGACCAATGTTAGGACATCAGCAGCAGTTAAATCCTTCAGAGTAAAAGGATTGGGGAGACATTGTGGGTAATGGAAGAAGAGCAAAGAATAAAACTCTAGAGAACACTAACAATGGGAAGTGCGCAAAGGAGAAAGAGCTTGAAGAATAAGAGAATCCATCACTCAAACCAAGGGAAAACAATTTCAATAAAAAGAGATCAGTAGTGATGTCAAATGCAGCAGATGGCCACTTAGAACACATAAGGAGAAGCATTTATGGAATGTGGCTGTCCGGTGATTATTGAGACCTGGAGCCACGAGGGAGGGCTCTTGAAAAGAGTGAATAACTTTTCTCCTAAGAGGAGAGGTAAATAGGAGACTAAAGAGGATAAAGATGAATTTGTGAGTGTTTTAAATGGAGGGCAAAGGTTTAAGTCTGATCTATGCATTAGAAGGTGAGATTGCATGCTGAAATGACAATGGAATCAATGACAGTGGTGAATATTTGAATATTTCCATACACTGAGGGAAAAGGAAAATTAAAGTTTGCTGAAGGACAAAGAAATTCCACCTGGGACTGAGAAGTATGAACTTGCAGAGGCACAGCCCTCAGCAGTCTGCCCTCACAACAGGAGGTGATGACTAGAGGGCGGGAAATTGAATTTTAAGAATTCAGTGATAGAATATTATGAATGCTCAAATGAAAAGGAACAGAATTAACAAGAAATGTCTATTTCCTGATTATTGCTTGTTAAATTAAGCATCTATTGATTGCCTGGGTTGTCCTCTGTGGAGAATAATTATTCAACTAATCACGAGTATTTGTTGAGCACCGACTGTGTGCCCAGTAGATACTGAACTTTCAAACCTGTACAACCCCTACCTTTAAGGTGCTTACACTCTGATGCAACAATCACACAGGAAAACCACAAAGGCAAAGCAATGTGTTTGGGGCTATGACAGAAGTACGCACAAGATGCTGGTGGATCATAGAGAAGGGAAGTCCAAACCCAGACACCACGGGGAGAGAAAGAAGGAAGATTTCCTGATGGAGCTACACCTGAAAGGTAAAGGTAAGTAGGAGGTAGTCAGGCAGGTGCTTGGATAAGGCTTAAAGAGGCACATGGTGAGACTGGAAAGAAAAGAAGGGCCAGGTCAGTATAAGCTTTATATCCCATATCAAGGAATTTAGGTCTTATCCATTAATTCTCCTTTTTTTTCTTTAGTACATTACTCCTAACTGCAAATGTGAACAAGGATATAGGAACAGCATCTGAAATGGTTGTTGCTCATGATAAAATTTCTCAAGTTCCCACTTTTAAAAATAAATGGGAATTTTGTAATCTACTCTATATTACATCAATTTTAATATACATTGCATTATTTACCTTCCAATAAATTAATCTTTAAGAAGGTATACCATGGTCTTCCTGGAGCTTCCTATCTAGGCATGATGGCTGCAGGTAAAGAAGAAATCGTTGAATTATTTTAAGTAGGAATGTCACATAATCAGATTTCTGTTTTAGAAAAATAGCCTGGCAGTGATGTGCTGTGTGGTTTGGGAAACTGAGAGTAAGGATGTGAGAAGCAGCTGGGAGACTGATGTGATAATCCAGACGAGAGACAATGAGGTTCTCTCTACTATCCATATGAGGAGAAAGAAAGGTCCAAAGTCAAGAGTTATAAAGTAAGAGTGCCAATGACTCATGGCTATGTGAGGAGGAAGTCAGAGGAGTTGACATGATTACCGGCCTTCTGGTTTGAATGCTGTTCCCTAAGATACTAAATAGGGGAGGATAGTTAGGGCCTGGGGATGAGAAGAAAAGTGAGTTCTGTTTTGGACATTGAACATGAAGTTCATGAGGGACATCCACGTGCCAATGACTGACATGCATTTAGACATAAATACAGGAATGACCAGTACCTATGTGAAAATTAAAGTCCTCTTGAGTAGATAAGGTCAGCCAGGGATAGTGCCTCAGAGTTTAATGTAATTGGAGAAATGGTTCAGAAATAAATAAAGTCACTAATAAGTGTGTCTGATAAATCCATTCCAATTGGATCTCAAGTACTGGGTGACAGGGAGTTGGATACTGAGCAAGTTGAGATGGATTGATCAGGGAAAAGATGCCATGGTGATCCATTACTGACCTTGGAGCCCAGAGTGCATCTCATCCTCCTAAACTGAGAACCACAGATGCAAGCCACATCTTCTTTGCTGCTTAGCTTTGTCTAGGTTCACATCACCAAACTATCTGGATCTGCCCACAAAAATGAGGATGCCTTTTGTAGCCCTTGGGATGACCTGTGTCCAAGAACTTGGGAGATGTGAAGACGATGTAATGAATAAGTGAAGTTTCTGAGCACGTGCTCTGAGCACTGAGATGATGTTCTTCTTTCTATGGCTGGTTTGGCTCTGCTGTGCAGCCACAGCAGGAAAATGTTTCCACTGCAGCTGGGGAGAATTCCTCTGTTTCTGGGTACCACATGCTTGTCCGTGCAACAGAGTTCAGTGATACTTTCCAAATCCAAAGTTGCAGTTTTGAGATATTAATATTTCTAAGAGGGAAGAAGAGACTTGATAATATAGATTGGATATAAATATATTTTAATTTCTAGGCTGCTTCAATAGCAATAAGATGTAATATATAGAACTAGTCCTCTTCTGTCTTTTTATTTATATGGGGCTTTCCAAAGTACTCTTAGTCAGAGGAGAGGAGAGGGAGGGAAGATAGTTAAAATTGATCCTTGCCCTCTACTCTTGCTCTAATCTCAATTTGTATGTTGGAGCTATATTTAGGCAGCCCCAAGGAACTGGTATTTGAGCAATATGTAATATTAATATTTTACTGCTGTGAGAAAACAATATACCTTGGCGACCAGGCTCAAGGGAAAAGAAAACAGGTCAGATGGTCCATAGACGGTGACAAAGCAGAAAGGTTAACAAAGACCCTGGTGAAGTTGAAGAGCGTGTGTGAGTGACAAGAATTACTGGGTTCTTTTACATCACGGGAGATGTGTGGCTATTGTTTTATAGTCTTTTCATTTTAAAAGCTGGCCTTCACTGAGGAGGAAAGCTGTGGACTGTTTTATACCTTAGATTCCAGGTGAAACGTGAATGGATAGGGAGATCTAAAACTTAACAGGGAAATGTAAAGTCATGGGCTCTTGTAGCTCTCATTTTAACTGTATTTAAAATGGTCGCTTTTCCACTTTGGATGATGGAGGGTTAAGTTTTTTACATTACTAGATTCAAAATGAAATACATTTTTCAAAATGAAAGGCCATTGCTTATAGCTAAAGAAAAATATATAAAATCCTAGATTCTCAGTCACATCTGGTCTGTTAGCCCTCTATACAATTTTTATGGTCTTCATTTTTTTTATTTTACAAGAACACTCTTTAAATTTTGAATGTCTTTCTTTTGTAATCAGAAGAAAACAATACAACCTAGTGAAACAACAAGAATACTATAATTGCTACCAAATTCACTGTGTTTTTAAACCAAGCCTCTCTTCTTTATAACTGATGTCAGAGCTTCACTCACATTATCTTAGCAAATGTTTGTCTCCTGAATGGCCCAAATTAGATTTACTTTAACATGGATCACCTGTGAGTTCCCTGTGATTCCAGTTTCCAAAGAGTCTTCAACTTGGAACTTTTAAAGGGTCAAGATTTATGTGGCCATAAGTGAAACAGTTCTGGAATGAATAAGATCTAAAAGTTTAGAAACCCTCAGGCTATTCTCTAAACAAAGATGTGGGAAACTATTAATGTTTATATTGAAGATTCCCTAGTGTGGGGTTTTTTATGGTCATTGTGGGATACGAATGGTTACGTCCTCTGCAGTCCCTATTACAGTTGCCTCTACACAGGGTACTCCCAGGTTCTGAGAAGTGGATAGGAGAGACTGGAGAGGCAGTTTATCTACTGCAGTCATAAAGGGAGGCCAAATGTCAACACACACACACACACACACACACACACACACACACACACATACACACACACACACCTTCTCAACAGTGGTCATAAAACAGCAGTTCTGAAGATCTGGAAGGAAGAAGGAAGGAAGGAAGTTGACCCTTTATAACGTCTGGCTAGGCTGACTTATTCATTACAGACAATAGGCCCAGTGTCCAGGTCCCACAATACCTTCAGGGGGCCATGAAAATATTTTGGTTTCTTTTGAAATCAGAAGAAAAAAACTCAAATTTTTAAGTTGAAGAAAATGTTTTAATATGTCATAGGAATCTATTCCTCTTTATAGCAAATGTGGTTATAAGCTCTACTTATCAATAGTTTCTCATGAAGGAAGTGGCCCGTAACAGCAAAGAGGCCAGGGCTCCTGAAAGTCACACTGTGGCCTGATGTCTATACACCGTTCAGTTGGCTGCAGAGACCCTTCTGGAAACGATGTCTGAGCCACACCTCTCAGTTCCAAAAGAAGGATACTAACAAAACCAGGGTCTTGGGTTTCATTACCAAAAAAATCAGTCGACTTCCTTCAGAGAAAAGGCATTCCTTAGCAACCAAGCCATCTACCAAATGCATTGCTTGATCACAAAGTATGTTCAGACATGAAAAAACATTGCTCAATGCACACGCATTGTCATGACTGGAGAAAATGACTAAGAGTTCCATGTTTCCTTTTGTTTGTTTTTAATGAACTTATTGTAGCATTTGCTATGTTAACAAACTACCATGAGACTCTGTGGTTTGGAAAAAACCCTTTACTAGCTCAGGAGTCTGTGGATCAGGAATTTGGCTCTCAGCTGGGCAGCTCTCCTGGCCTCACCTGGGCTCACTGCAGTCACTTAGCTGGCACCTTGGTTGCAGCCGGTTTCGCTCTCAGGCTGGCAGTGGGCAGGCTGCCCCTCCATCAGGGCACCTCAGTCCTCCTCCGTGGCCTCTGCTGCAGGCTCGCCTGGGCTTCCTCATGCTGTGGTAGAAATGTTTCCACCAGCAAGAAGGAAGACCTCTGCTTGTGTTGCATTTACCATGCCTGTTGGCCAAAGCAGGTCACATGGTCGAGATCAGATACAAGGGATGGAGAAATAGACTTCATCCCTTGACGGAAGTAGCCACATGTCATTTTGCAAGGAACATGCAATAGGTACTTTTTAAAAATTAAAATCCTTGTTCTTTTTTATTTTCATAATATTAATGACTTATCACATCTAATTATTTTCTTAATTTTTCAATCTATGGCTTTATATTATAAATGATGGCCTTCCTGTCCCAAGATCCTTAAAATTTTCTACCTTCATATTACCGACTTGTATCAAAACATATTTGTTTGTTTTAGATTTAAACTATATATAGCTCTAGAACATCATTAAGCTTTCAACATGCTGCATAGATGAGAGTCTTGGACTTCATTTTCACCTGGGTTATGAATTTGTTAATAATAAGGTTAAATAGAAGTTACATACTAAATATGGAAATAATACCTAAACACAACTAAGTTAAGAAGTATTTTAGCAGGAAATTATAGTGGCTTTTCACTGATATTTACATTTTAATGAGGTAGAAATTTCATAATTTATAGCTTGAATAGAATTTAGATGAAATTAGTAATATTTATACTACTTGAAAATTGGCTGTTAAGTCACTAGCTTTGTGATATAAATCAAATAACATCCTTATTTATGCTAATTTTCAGTCTCTTCCCTAAGTTTTCATTGTGAAGTATTCTAGTTAAAAAAAAAAAAAAGAAAGGTGGTGCTCTACTACACTCATTAATTCAACCCTATCTAAAATAAAAACTGTACGTTTTTTATTGGTATATAATATCTGTACATATTTATGGCGTACATGTGATATTTTGTTACATGCGTACAATGTGTAACGATTAAGTCAGGATATTTGGGGTATCCACCACCTGAAGTATTTATCATTTCTATGTGTCTGGAATATTTCAAGTGCTCTCCTAGACATTCTGAAGTACACAATACATTGTTGTTAACACCCTACTCTGCTATCAAACATTAGAACATATTCTTTCTATCTATCTATTTGTACCCATTAACCAAACTCTCTTCCCCCTTCCCAGCCTCTGGTATCTACCATCCTACTCTATACCTCCATGAGATCCACGTTTTTTAGCTCCCACATATGAGTGAGAATGTGTGATATTTGTCTTTCTTTGTCTGTCTTATTTCACTTAATAATGACTTTCAGTTCCATCCATGTTGCTTCAAATGACACGATTTCATTCTTTTTTATGGCCAAATAGTCTTCCATTGTGTACATACACCACATTTTGTTTACCCATTGATCATTCAGTGTACACTTATATTGATTCCACATTATTGCTGTTGTGAAAAATGCTGCAATAAACATGGGGTGCAGGTATCTTTTGGATATACAAATTTCTTTTCCTTTGGATAAATACCCAGTAGTGGGATTGCTGGATTGGATGGTAGTTCTATTTTTAGTTTTTTGAGACATCTCCATACTATTTTCCATAGTGACTATACTAATTTTCATCCCCATTAACAGTGTATGAGAGTTCCCTTTTCTCTGCATCCTCACCAGCATCTGTTATTGTTTGCCTTTTTAATAGTAACCATTCTAACTGGGGTAAGATGACATTTCATTGCAGTTTTGATTGGCATTTCTCTGATGATCAATGATGTTGAGCATTTTTTCATATACCTATTGGCCATTTGTATGTCTTCTTTTGATAAATGGCTATTCATGTCATTTGCTCACTTTTTAATAGGAATATTTGATGTTTACTGTTTAGTTATTTGAGTCCCCTGTATATTCTGAGTATTAGTCCCTTATCAGATGAATAGTTTGTAAATATTTTCTTCCATTCAACAGGTTGTCTCTTCATTCTGTTGATTGTTTCCTTTGCTGTGCCCAAAGGAAACTTTTAGTTTAATATAGCCCCATTTGTCTACTTTTATTTTCATTGGCTGTGCTTTTGAGGTTTAGCCATAAAAATCTTTGCCTAGACCAACGTCCTGAAGAATTTCCTCTATGTTTTTTTCTAGTAGTTTTGTAGTTTCAGGTCTTATATTTAAGTCTTTAATACATCTTGAGTTGTTTTTGGGATATGGTGAGAGACAGAGGTCCATTTTCATTCTTCTGCATATGAATACCCAGTTTTCCTAGCACATGTTTATTTTTCCCATGTATGTCCATGGTGCCTTTGTTGAAAATCAGTTGGCTATAAATACCTGGATTTATCTGTGGATTCTTTATTCTGTTCCATTGGTCTATGTGTCTGTTTTTATACCAATACTATGTGAAAACCACATCTTTTAGTTAGAACTGATAAACTGGGGAAGTTGATGACATTTCTGGATGGATTAAATTTTATGAATTTAATTTTATTCACTCTTCATTCCTCTTTTTTGTTATCAGATACAATAGAGCCCAAAGGAGTGGAAAGATATGTGTTTAGATTTCAAATATATGTAATATATTAAAATTTAATATAACTTTTATATTAAGGCAAAATATGTTCGTATATACTTATACATGTTTTAAAAAATGTGTACATATGTGTTTCTGTGTGCATGTGTGTGTTGATGTAAGACTCACAAAGAATCCTAAAGGAATTTGTCATCCCAGGTAGAAGGTAGAGAAAGCTTAATTTTCACTAGATCTCATCAATTGCCTAGGAGGTAGTTAACAAATATTTGTGGAATAAATTAATGCATTAGTAATAAAAATTGGGGAAAATAAGTATCTCGAGTGTAAGTCTTCATTATACAAATTGCCTGTTCTGAAAACCTTTGTCTCTGCACGGATATTCTGCTTGCTGAAGAGTGTCCTTGATAAAAGCCCAAGATTTACTACCAGTGAGTTACGTCTGGAAAGGTTCTCATCTGGCCCTACCTTTGGCACCCACTCTAGTTCCACCACATAATGTATAAATCACTCAGTGAGGGGAAATGTTTAGACAAAATAAATGGTTTGGAAATACTAGCTGCACATGCGCTTACCCTGAGAGTGCATTAATGAAATTAACTCATACTCCAATGGGCCTTCTAGGTTGCCAATTTATGAGCATGGGAAACCACACTCCTGAAAGGCTAGTTGGATGAGGACAGGTGTGAATCAAGGAAAGGTTTTTCTTAGCAAGCAACACAATCAAAAAGAAAATAGAATTTTGTGGATAGCATTTTTTTGTGTTTATTAAAATTTCTGTACAGTTTGGTCTTCCATGTATTGAAAATACTAAGTATGTACAAATTGAGCTTATTTGAATTGATTTCTTCTACCTCTAAGAAGGTAATAAATAGTCACAATTTTCTCAGTGTAACTATATGTAGGTATAAGTTTGTACATGTGTATTACTCACAGTCAGCTGAAAATTAAAACATGCTTTTGGAAGATTCAAATTAATAAAGAACATTTAACTGTTAGCATTATCCAGTGCAATATTTTTTTATCTCCACTGCTATGAATTAACACCATAGCATCCATCAGGTGAGTAGGAATGATGTTTCACTATTTTTGTTTTAGTGAACTTTAAATAGATCTCATAACAGAGCTATCAGATGTTGAAATAGTAAATAATTCAATTAGGGTGATTATTTTACATGCAAGTTTTCATGAAATCGACTGAATTTGGCACAACGTTTTTGTGTTCTGTAGTAACAATCTTAATCTGAAGTTCTCTTTTAATGTAAATGTATAATTTCATTTCCAGTTCTTTTCCTGCTAATGATATGTTTATTTCATGAAACATATAATCTCCAGAGGATTGATTTAGCAGACCATGACATATTCATGCAAAACAGTGCAATAGTTTCATTGTTTGTGACAAAGAGAACTATGTAGAAATGTGGATAGAAAATGATCTGGAACTAAAAATTCACATCCAGAATGATGTGTAGACTTGAGAAAAACCAAATAAAATCAAAAGAAAGGAGAGAGTTTGTAGGTAATGATTTAGATCCTTGAGATAGTTTTAATTTTTATTTTTTATCAGTAGCTTTTTTTCCTTTAGTCTTCTTGGAGAGATTGCCTAAAATATATGTATATTATAACTGAATGTTTGCCTAATTCCTAATTCATTTGCTATATGATTAATCATCACATTTAAACATGCTAAGTGCAAACATGTGGAAAAGAATGAAATTAATTTTGTTTTGCTTGTCAAATTTCAGTATATTTAAAACAATTTTTTTATTTTATTAAAACCTCAAACTCTAGTCCAAGTGATAATAAACATTTTGATAGAATGTATTTTCTCATTTGATACATATTTTTATTCCAGGAAAGAGTTCTATCTAGGTTCTTTTTTTCTATATATAAAAAATTGGGGCTTGTCAAAACATAAATGTGAGCTCCAACTTAGGGAAAGAAGTGAAATCATTCTCAGCCATATCGGCAACTTAATAATTTGGGAAGACACTTGTCCTTAACATGTAGCTTCTAGAAGTGAATGTGATACCAATGATAATTGATACCATTGATGGGGTGTCTGCTGTATATATGCAGGATACACTTTACAAATATTACCTCCCATCCCCCCAGTACCTGCATTTTACACATGAGGAAATGGAAACTCAGTGATTAAGTACTTTGCATCAAACCATCCAGTTTCTCAAAATATGCTTCTCAAGAACCATCAAAGATATCATTATGATTTCCACGGCTTTGCAAGTTTATCTTCTCAAAGATCATCAATTATACCTATCATGATCTTCCTCTGCAAAGCAGTATGATAGGCATTCAGAGACATGAGTTCTAGACCTACTTTACCAACAGTCAGCTATGTGAACTTGAACAATTAACTTCTCTGAGACTTGGTTTTCTTCTTACAAAACATCAGGGTTGGACTAGGATGCTAAAGGTTTATTCCAACTCTGAAAGTTTCCTTCCAGCGTTAAACACTTTTTTGAACAGAAATTTCTTTCTGTAAGAAGAAATAGGACTCACTGTCAATATTGAGGGAGCTCTTGCAAAAGAAAAAGTCCTTATCGAGGGGCAACTGCTTTCACTCTGCAGTAGGAAATTCACTTTGATTCTCTTGTCTTCATTTCCCCTTTCTCCTCAAACTCTATATCCACCATACATGAAAGAGTGCATGATGAACAACTTCCCTATTTAATATTAAGGGACAAAAATCGGGTGCCCTCGAATACTGATTTTTGGGGAAAAGGGGTACATTTAAGTAATTTATCTTTTAAAAGAAATTATTTTAAGAAGCTAATAAGCCAATAGAAACTGACTTTAAATTAACTATTTTCCTTCTTAGACTTTTTATAAGAACTAAATAAAATGAAATGAAAATTGTTTTTTCAATTGAGTTACTGTCGTTTCTTTGCTATTCTGTGTCCCTGACCTATCTATGTGAGCATATTGTCTTCCCACAGTCCAGCTGATAAAGTCGTAAAGGATTTTCAAACCTTCTGTCTGTATGGGATATCGACTGAGTGTCTGGCTAATACGCTAGTTTCTGAAACAAAAGCATAATGGGAAAATATTGCCTTATCCCCAACTCAGGCATATTCTTCTTCCGGCCCTGCGTCTGGAGCCCTCGACTTTAACCTAGCTGTGCCTTTTGTCTGATCAGGAGGGCCTATTTATTAGGAGTCATACAAAATAAACACAAAACGTTTGCCATAAAATATGACAATCACTTTAAATAATGTTGACTTAATTAAACTTTAAACTTTATTTATATATTTTATGGCTTTAGTGTGAGCTCTTCTCGGATGTTTACTTCAGTGGAAAATCCATCATGTGAGAACCTTGAAAGGAATTAATCCCCCTACCCCTGGCACAGAGCTCAGTTCCAACAATTCAGATCTAAATATTTAGTGATGGATGATACATGTTTATGGAACAGAGGGCAGCATGACATTTAAATGTGCACTGCGGTTTCCATCGTGAGCATATGGCTGAAAAGACGCTAGAAGCTGAAGTTATGCCAACCAACGGAAGTCGATAAGCTTTTTTATGCTTGTCTTTTGTTCCCCCCTTTTGTCCATTCCATCTGTTACTGAAGTCTCTTTAACAAAACTATTCTTACAATCAACTTTCCAGAAAAGAAGTTCTGCTGACTCTTGTGCATTTGGTAGTGCGTCCCATGTTAAACTAATAGCCTTGCTGGGTGTCAGCCAAAGGTTACAGGCCTCTCAAAATATTCCTGGAAAAAAAAAGTTTATCACTAAACTGAAGTTTCTCATTAGTAACCCTGTGGTGTCTAATCTGTGAAATTACATGATTAACTCCTTTGCAGAATCTGCTTCAGTTAGGGCTTGCAATCCCACAGGAAGTTATTAAAAGTATCACCAAGATAATTCTCCAGCTTTGTACTTGGCCCCTGGGGTAAAGGAAATAGATCATTAGATGAGTACTTTATAATAAAGTTATAGATCACTCACAATTATTAAGTGACTGTCAAGGAAGATTATTATTTTAAAAGTTGAGGACAGTGTGATTTGAAAAACAAATAAAAACCATGAAAGAATTTCTTACTTCCTTTGTTTTGGAAAAGAAATGGGAAACATACTGTTTTCTCCCCCATGCTTTTTGAAGTTGATATTTTAATGTCTCTTTTAAATACAGATCTCTTACCTTGTACTTTTTCCCCTAAAGTTATTGAACTTTTTCTTGAATAACAGAGATTGTGCTTATGGTAAGTACATAAAAATGCAAAAAAAAAAAAAAAAGTGTGAGAAAATAGAATGGAGAAATACTTGAAGAATATGTGGTAATGTGAGAAGCTTTTTCCTATAGAAGAGATGTGGCCATGTGTGTGCTTAGTAACTTACTGAGGGTTCTTAGAGATTATTCCTGTCATTCATTCAATTCACAAAACAATCTTTATTAGCGAGGACACTCTGCCCTTGATAAGAGTAGAATACAAATACACCAATGTTATAATGCAAAGCAATACCAGATAGCTCTCATTATCAGTCCAAATCCACTACACAGTGCAGCTGTTCTTGGTAACGTCAGTAGGATATTTGGCTTTTTGAGTTATACTCTAGGCTCTGACTGTTACTTTACTCTGGACAGAAATGTTCCGTTTGTCCATCTCTTACTTTGCTTTCCAAAATATTTACTGTAACTTCTTTCTTTATTTTTTTTTAAGCCCAATCAGCCAAGTACATGGTTTGTTTTGAAACCAATTCCTGACCAGGCTGAATTTTTGTAATAAAAAGCCCTATGGGTTATTCAACCAAACCATTCAGATGTCTGAGTTTGATTAGTCACACTGGTACTTGGCACTGGTTGGATAGTGACGCTTATAGATGTCAATGGACTCCATCGAAAATGCCTGTGTCATGTGAAAAAAATTCTCGTACACATAATGCTAAACCTTTTACAAGTTTATGAATCCCGAACCCAAT
The DNA here is from genome assembly GCA_963575035.1 of Avahi laniger. Taxonomy (NCBI): domain Eukaryota; kingdom Metazoa; phylum Chordata; class Mammalia; order Primates; family Indriidae; genus Avahi; species Avahi laniger. Next base: position 12,974 of record CAUYSK010075592.1, read on the forward strand.
AGAGGGAGCAAGGCAGGACATTGATAAAAGATTGATTCTTTTTTGTTTCTTTGTGGTTTTTGTTTTTGTTTTGCTTTCATTCCTTATAATGTTCTGATCTTAACCAGAAAAAGAACATTATTCTAAAATATCATTAAAAAGGAAATGAATGACTGCTGAAAAGGGGATTCAGGCTTTCCACTCACACTTGGATAGCAATTCCTTTGAACAGTTATATAATGAGCTCGTGACATGTAGAATATTACTTCAAAACAAAGAAGTACATGTTCTATGTCTTAATTTTACCCTCCATTTCAAGTTAATAGAAACATAAAGTTCAAGGTAGAGTTCAACAGCAAGAGAAATATTGAAGATTGATGTAGGAGGAAGTACTTGTATTACAGATGCCCTACTACGCTTTCACAGCTCTCTCAGGGCCTGGTAAGCACCCTGGTCAACATTTGTGTTCAGGGATAGGAAAAATGTGTAGCCATAGCCATCTATAAGCACATTAGTACTAATTAAAATGTTATGTTAGTCACCCCCAAATAATCCTATCTTTTATTTAATATATGTTGACCATTTACTATGTGCCAGGAACTGTGCTAAACTTTTCTATATTGATGCATTTAATGCACACAGTATGCTTATGAGGTAAACACCATTATGTCCTAATTTTATGAATAAGAAAACAGGAGCACGGAAATGTGAAATAATTTTCCCAATATCACACAGCTGAGAGATCATCAGGCCAAGATTGAAACCCATGTAGTCTTACCCCAGGACTATAACCACTGTGCATACTGCCTCTGTGTGAGGCCCCGGATCCCAGAACAGGTGGGTTTGGAGGGATTGCAAGGCGCAAATAAGGGATGACTAGAAAGTCTGCAATCCACCAGAACAGATCTGGGGGAGATGCATGCTGTTGTTGCTGCTCGAGACAGGGGAAGGAAGACCATCAAAGATCAACTTTGCCTGCTACACCTCTTTTCCCATGACTGTCCTGACGTGCTTTCTGTAGGAATCCCATCACAGCCCTAGTTCTATTACACATGATTTTGCTTCTTAACAGGTGAATAGAATGCAGAAAATATCACTGTCACAGTATCACAGAACGCTGGAGGCAGATTAATTTACAGATATGTTCTATCCAGTGTCCATCTAGATGAGGAAACTGATGGGCCAGAAAGGACATGCAGTCTGCCCAAGGTCCCATAATGTGTCAGTCCCAAAGCTAAAATTAGAAACTAAATTTCTCCCCTAAAATGGTTCCTGTCTATCCCATACTCCATCCTCTAAAAAAATTATCTGATACTATCTCTGTATATCTGGACAGTGAGTTCTGCTCTTTATGAAATACAGTAGGATCCTAAGTCTGTGCTCTAGTTGCATGACGTCTGTCATTAGAAGGATGACGTCAGTATAATCCCCATAAATATGTGATTAAAGCAGTTCCATTCAAACACCCAGGATTACTCAATGGACTTTAACACAAAGACTTGAAGAAGGAACAAGCTTGCAGAAGACCACAGTCAAAATCTCTCGCCATCTTTCTTATTGCAATGTTCTAACTGTATTCCCCAAATCACACACATATACCTACAAATTACCAGAATTTATTTATGATGGGGGCTGTGATTTTTGGGGGGGAGGTGACATTCCATAGACATCAAAGTTTTTTGAATAGTCTGATCAACTCCATTAAATGCTATTTTTCATAGGCTTTAGAGTCACACCTACCTAAGTGTGAATCCTATATCCCCACTTTTCTAACTGGGTAAAACTGATCAAACTAACCTACCTCCATGCAAAACTACTTTGGAGCTACAAAGACAAGATTTGAATTCTTCTTCCATTACTCATTAGCTGTATGTTCTTAGACAAGTTACTTAACTTTTCTGAATTTGTTTATTCATCTGTAAAAATATCTGTTATGACTCCTGCCTCATAAATACATAGTCTAATTTTCAAGTTTGTGGTAGAATGAAATGAGATGATGTTTATCAAATGCTTGGCACAGTGTTAGGTATAAAGTAGATGCTCAGGAAATGTTAATTCTATTGTTTTTTTCCTTTCTGATTCTCAGTCTTCTTATCAGTAATTAGTGAATAATATAATTTACCTTGGGAGGTTTTGTGTCACTTCACAAGGTACCTGAAACCATACAGAACCACAGGCTCACAATAACACTAAAGGTAAATTGGCTGCAAGACACCTGGTTGTCAAGTCATGGAATACTGAGCTTGAGTGCCTGCAGTTCCTCTGCCTGGAATCAGGGCAGAGCTCTTGACCCTGGTAGCGATGCGTTGAAGAGAGGTGGGGTAATGGCGTATAGACATCAAGTGTCTCTCCTGCAAGGAAAAAGCAGATGCAGAGACCAAGTAAGACCTTGTAACAGATAATCTTCAGTAAGGACTATCAAGTCTAAGGTCACTGGACCATCTGGGAGGAGGAAGATGGATGGCATGAGGCTCTTTACTGGGTGCTGCAACTTACATACACAAAATTCAGCTCTAAGAACCACTGGACATATCTTCACCAACCACACATTTGAAGCACTGAAGACAAGCCCTGGCCAGGACCCAAGTCTAGTGCTTCCATCATGATGACATTCTTCTCTGCATAGAGATGGCGAGTGTCCTGGGAAGGGTCCAGAAGCCACTGCCACAAAGCAAAGTCAAACCTTCTATTATGTCTAAACTCGCATAAGTTTTGACTGCTTCAATTTTTTTGAAAAAGAAAGGGGATCTAAATAAATGATTCTTTATCTTTAAAAAGTTATAGAATTTTTTTAAATCTAAAGAAAATTTTAATTTGTGGATTAAACCACAAGTATAACTTTCCCATTCACATGAGGCAATCATGGGGACATTTAGATTTTATAGATTTACATCAACATCATCACTAAAAAGTGCATGGATTCCACTGTGAATTTCTAAACATTCAACTGTCATAAATTTCTCAAAATTTCAAAATGACATTTTCCCTTAAAATTTTTTTGTTTGCTTTTTAGGGGGTGGTTTTAGAGAGGGGTTGTTTGGGGAAGTATGCATAAATATTAATAAAGCTATTGTGAAAGACGAAACACCTCTATTTTAGATTAAACCTTGGAAATCTTTTTAAAAATCTGAAACAATCTCCATAAGTGTAAATTCCATTGCTTTTAAAAATTATAATGATTGGGAAAACAGAGTGATAATGTTTCTCATGACTTACTCTAAGCTGCTCTTTAAAAATTAAATTTGAAGGGATATCTCTTCAGCTCACATCCCTGATGCCTGCTTACAAATACACACAGACACATAAGTTAAATTTGTATTTGTATGACAATAATAAAAAATACTGTATGTCCTGTGAAATATGCTCATTTGCATGGGATGTACATTTTTTTCTGAAATTTCAAGTTCGATGGGTGGTCTGTATTTTATTTGCTAAATCTGACACCCCTAACACACCCAGACACACATAGTGATCAATAAAAGAATCTTTTATCCCACTCTGCTTACTGTAAAACAAGGTTTTGGAAAGCCACCCATCACGAAGTTCTAATTCAATCTTTAGTGCTGAGATAGCATAATCACCTAATTGTATGTCCAGCACAGATGACATGTGCCACAAAACCAATCCACAATTTTCCACTTCATTTTTCTTTTCACCCTCATCTTCCTCTCCCATCTACAGACTGCTCCCGAACACCCATCCCTCCCTTACCCAGCTATATACCCTACTAGCTACCCAGGCATTTATTAGCTTTATCAGCCTGGTGGATTCTCATTCTCTAACTCCACCATATCCCCAAAGTATTCCTTCCTTCCCACTGCCTGGGCCAAGGCCATCTTTGACATCACCTCAGCTTATCATACAGCGTAACTACATGTCTCTGTGCTCATCAACGTCATCTTTAGATCCCAGCTTCATCAATGACTCAGCCCCGGCTTATTTTTGTTCTTTCTATCTGAAATCTCTACCATTGATTTAGATTTACTTTAGCCTTCTTGTTAATGGCTCTTTCAAAAATCTTGCCTTGGAGTCCTCTGAGTTTAATTTCACTCATCATTACTCTACCAAATAATTATATTCACCTTTGGCACACAGGACACTCAGTGTCACATAGAGTCTTGACATCCCATCCTCAGACCATAGCCTCTTTCCTTCCAACAGCCCCATGAATTCACTCTCACTAAGTTTACGTTTTGGCTTTACTCTCCCAAGCATCTCTGTGTCCCACCCTAGAAAGTTGTTCTGAGTCACACAACCTTCTGGCACATCCCTGTCATCCACACCTGCCAATCTCAAACCTAAAGTAATCCCTGCTTGTCTGTCCACTCAGTTTCTACTCAATCTCTTTCATGAAAGAGAAATGAGGTAGTTCGCACAAAGAGAACACATCCCTCTTCTCCACGTCTGAGTTTCTCTGGGTCTTCAATCTCCTTCCCTTCCCTTCCTTCTGCTTTGCCAGAGAATGGGGTCCTACCCCTTCCACAGGCTAGTCTCTCTGCCTATAAACTTCATGTGTGTTTCTCTTCACCTGTAAACTTCCTGAATAATTTCTCTCTTTTATTTTTATCAAGTTCCTCCATTTTTCTGGTTCCTTTGCCTCTGCTTACACCCACAAAGAATTCTCTCTACCCCACCTCTTCAATTCCTGGAACGTTAACTCTCTATAAATGGAAATAGAAGAAAACTACAAATATGTTAAATGCTAGTTAACCAAACTCCAGCATGTGAAATAGTTAAATAGTGAGATAACTTCTATAAAAAATCAGAATTAAGTAAAAGATACCTACTAATATCTTTATAATTCAACATCATTTGAAAGGTACTAGCAAATGCAATGAGAAAATAAATTGAAATATAATAATTAATGTAACTATTAAAAAAGAGGAGGCAAAGTTACCTATGCACACCTACTCTATGATTATATGCCAAGAGTATGTTAAAGACTATATAAAAATTTATCAAAGTAGCCAGATTTAAAAAAATTACAAAAACAGATTTTCTCTATATTAGCAACCAGTTAAAGATCCAAACTGAAAGATAAATATCAATTAATAATAGCAACCCAACTAAAAAAAAAAGCTAGGGATATATGAGAAAGGTATAGAACTTAGATAAAGAAATTAAGATAATTTCCTGAAGACTTAGGAACTATATTTTGCCTGTGAATGAAACAACATAATTATTAAAGAGCAATTCTTCTAGTAATAATTAATATGTAAGTTTAACATAAACCTAGTAATAATTTACTGCAATCACTATGTGTTTTATATTGAAATTGGATAAAATTAATTTAGAGTTCCAGCAAAAAATAAATCACTTGAGAAGAGCCACAAATATCTTGAGAAAAAGGAAAGAAAACCATATTTTAATATATATTAATGTATTATAATTCAAACAGTTCTGAACAATATATAAATTCATCAGTAGAAAAAATGAGTCCAAAAATAGACCCAAGTCCAAATAATAAGTATAGAAACAATATTTGCCAAATTTCAGCAGGCAGGATTTTAGATAATGGACTAGCATGATGATGATGATAATAATAATAATGTTAAACAGAAGTGTGTTAATCTGAGTTTGCCCAGCAGGAAAGTCTAGGCAAGAACTTGGCTGCAGGAAGTTTATTTGGAAATTGGTCTCTGGGAGAAGTGAGAGGGAAGGAAGTTGAGGCAGGAAAGGAGGAAAAATCAACTGCTGCTTTGGGCAGTTGGACTCAAATCCTCTCTGGGACTGCTTGGGGAATGCACAGAATGACTCCCAGAATTGTCCCCCTGAATAATGAGAGGGAGATGGGGCATTTACCCACTAGTTACTACCCCTTCTAGGCTGAGGATTGTCTATGGGCATTAAACGCCCCCACAGTTGTGGGTTGCACCTGAGTGCAAGAGGACCACAGAGCAGAGGTATGTGCCCCTGAGGTAGGTGAGCGTGAGGTCACCTGCAACTGTACAGTGCAGATGCAGCTAAACTCAAAGGTTGTCCACGAGAACGCTGATGTGGTGCGAGAACCAGAGGCACCTAGCGTGCTGGGCAACACTGAACACAGCAGCCTACGAATGGTCTGCCTGGAGAAATCATGGCTACGAGCATTGGAAAGTAGGTGTCCTTAGTGGTAATGCTGTTGTCTCATTGTACCCCATTATGGTATGGCTTGATGTGTTGCAGTGGGTCCCACTGTGTCACCTGAAGAACAACACTGGCCACCAATGTGAAGTCCATGATACATTACAGTTGATCTCTACAATGGATTTTCTCCTGACTCCCAAAGCTACTTTTACAAGGTGCTTCCAGTGTTCTTGTTTTTTTATTTGTCATTGATAGGAGACATTTTGGGTAAAATAACTTCCAAATTCATAAAAAAAAAATTATTGATGGTCATGGTTGGATCCTTGACTTTCAGCTAAAACATAAGGATTTCTTAATGATCTCAGTATGAGTGAATCACTGTTACAATCTCAGGGAATTTCATGACTGGTGGGTCTGTGCTTTGTTCAGCAGCCAACCATATGTGAGATTAGAAAAATCTAAGAACGACTTAAATGCAACTTGAAGAGAGAAGAAAACAACTTTCCATGAGCTTTTCAAACATCAGTAATAGCAATCTCTCTGGAGAAAAGATATTCTATGAAAAAGTAAAATTGGCAAAAGAAGCAAGGTGTAGTAAACACTAGAAACTTCTAGTATATTAATATTCCTCATAAAATAGTTGTCATCCCTATGGTAGTTAATACATTCATCATAATTTGGTTTATCTTCAGTTGTGACTGACTTTTCTAAACAGATACTATTTCCCAGGCTCTGCTGCTAATTTTCTTACCTGAAATGTTGACTCTATTTGTCTATATCTATTAAAACTCCCTCCTGACATTATTCCTTCCAGAAGCTTTGCTGACTACTGCCACCGAAATAACATGTTCCTTTTCTGTAGCACACATTGATTTATATTAATCATCTGGTTCATGTACCAAATGCAGTAACTTTTATGTTCATATGTTTATATTATTGTATGTACCACATGTATTATCATTCTGAGGCAACTTCCTTTAATGATTGTGCTTCATGACTTCTGTTTGATATTCCACAAAATCAATTTTATGTTTTTATTTTATGTTGGCCTTTTTAGTTGTATTGCTTTATATATTGTTCAATTTCTAATGTTATCTTAAAATAAATATAACTGAAATTATATATCCTTTCCTTTAATTTTAACTTGTCAGACAGTATTTTACGTGGATTTCATAAAAGTTGAATCTGGTTTTGAAGGTTCTGAAGTGTTACATTAACGACACAAATAAAACTACGCTGTTTTTCAAGATTCAAGGCTAATTTCTTTTGTAACAATGTGACACATCAGATTAAAAATAAAATCTTTTCCTACACAAGATATCTAAATTTGCCTAGAAAATGTGCTACCCATATACTATACTAAAGTAATAAGAGAATGCTCACAATGGTTTTAATTCATGAAACACAGATTCAAAGTTAAATTTCTAGAAGATAGCTGTAAGAAAAATAAATGGAAACTGTTTTCAGACATAGAAAAACACTATTCTGTGTGTTCCCCATAAATACTTGTTGTTTCTCTATAGATATAAGCTAATTAGAATGTTTTCCAGTATTTATAAGTCAGCAAGACAATATACTGTAGTCTGGCACAGAATGTATCAATATGTCCCAGCAAATAATGTTTTTCTTAAGTGAGGGGGTCTGAGGACTAGGTCTGTCTTAGGACATCTTCATTCTCTTAGAATATCAGCTGGAAGTGTGGTAACAGTTGTGGTTTGCTGGACAGATCCTCCCTCAAGGGCTAAGGCACTCGTTCTACCAGATGCCAGGGTGCTGACCGCTGACAGCTCACAGATGAGTTCTGCTCTGGGTGTTGCCCTTTGCAGATGGGAGCTGCCTTACTCGAGGTTATGCCTGTTCCCTGGGCACAGACAGTGTAGACAAGATGGGTGTACAAAGGGTGAGTCTACTTGCATGGATTCAGGACAACTCCGAAGGGCCATCTAAACTCCAGAGGCTCTTCTGAGGCCTATGTGAAAGCTGAACCATAGTTTAACTGCCCCCTCTGTTCAATCTTGCGTTCTTCACTCCTCACAGGTGTTTCTCCCAAGAGCACTGGCTACTAACTGCTTGCACACAAATTTCTACCTCAGACTGTTTCCTGGGCAAGAAAGAGGCCCCAAAACTTTCTTTAATATTATCCAAGTCCTAGTACTCTGGGAGGCCAAGGCAGGAAGATCACTTGAGGTCAGAAGTTTGAGACCAGCTTCAGCAAGTGCGCAAGATCCCGTCTCTTCAAAAATAGAAACATTAGCTGAGTGTAGTGGCACACACCTATAGTCCCAGCTACTCAGGAGGCTGAGGCAGGACTGCCAGAGCCCAGGATTTTGAGGTTGCTGTGAGCTATGATGGTGCTACAGCACTGCACTCTAGCCAGGGCAACGGAGCAAGACTCTGTCTCAAAAAAAAAAAAAAAGTTATCCAAGTAATAATATCCAATGTTTTCATCTTTTTTGTGCTTCATACTTGAAAATAACATTTTGATATATGTTAGATACCAAATTTAGTTGCAGAAGAAGGAAAAGGAAATTGAACCACAGGAAAATTTAATTTACTAAATTTATCAGCCTCATTGGCATTATTCATTTTTGTCATAAAAGGTAAAAATTAATCAATGCAAGAATAATTAACCAACACAACATAGCTATATTATACCAATTATGAAACTGAGTTTATGATTTTTTTATTAATGGAATTTAAATTATTTGATTTAACTAATGGTTCCTTTTGCTCAAAACTTTCAAGCTATTTATGTGCAAAGATAATCAAAATACTTAATCCATAAGCATCATAGAGATAAGAATTTTTAAATTATATAATCATATCATTTCTTATGAAGGGCAGAAGTGAATTCCTAGAAATAATGAATTTAGTTTTATATAATGTAGTTACATTTGTAAATATTGACTGTAGTATCTGGCCATTGGAGTCTTTCATGTATTGGCGATACATTAGTTTTGTCAGGAGTACTGTGTTGGTGGAAAGCCACACTAATGTTTTGTTTGTTTTTAGTCTAACATAACGACAGATGCATACTAGATCGTATCTACTGACTTTCCACGTCCATACCCATCGCCTTCTTTCATGCATTTCGGCTTTGGAAGACTAAATGCTACATTTCTGAAACTCTCTTGCAACTGCAGACCTGATTTTCCACCCTGGGTGTGATTTAGGTTCTGCCAACGAGAAGCGCTCCTGTGAGATGTGGAAGGTGGAAGAGTGGGACAGGCTGTCTCTCTGCACCCATCCTGATGGTCAGGAGCTCTAATGGGCTGGGGTGGGTAGGGCCCAGACTCATGTTCCTCTATCTCCAGCTTTCTGGGTGTGGGCCGAGGTGCCGGCCGCAGTCTCCTGACCGCTGGATTGCAGCTGTGGTGGGGCAACTTGAAACCAAATGTCCAGTTGCTGCCGGACTTCTCCTCCCCAAGCCTTTCCACTGATTTTATAAACACCCTCCATTAAACCCCATGCTCTTGAGCTGCCCACACTGGTTTCTTGCTCCTTTACTGAAATCTGCTTGATACAACATTTTTCTACCGAAAAGAAAAAAATTTAACTTGGTTTTTACTTACAGTGTGACTCCTTCTGTCGGCATAAATGAATAAGTGCGTATGTTAACAATTCACTCCCTTCTTTTGTAATGTAAAAGGTATTTTCTCTCTATCGAATCACTTTTTGGGGGGAGATTTCAATATTTTTCTTTTTCTGAGAAACATCCTGCCGAGATAAGTGAGAAGTATGGCTCTAAAGATTAGCCTATGGAAGTCTTTGTATAAGAAAATGCAGTCAAACCCAAATCCCCCAGTCCTATCATCTGAGAAAAGAAACCTGAGATCCTATACCTATGACTTGTCCCCAAGCCAGCCATGTTCAATGGCTAAACCTTAATGACTCAGATAGAAACCGACAAGCTTAGAGGACAACTGGACCTTCCACACCGGTTGCTCCTCCCTCAGAGAATGTGGAGTTTCTCCAGGGCTCTGCAATGAGAAACTAGCCAAATGGGTTCTAGCAAACCTAGTCCTGTAAACTTCCAGAGGCAAAGGGAGGGAGGTTGCCCAGATAGCTCTGCCATTTTGAATGCGGAGCCCTTGTCTGGGGCCAGCAGTTGTGTCTTCTCTGTGTTCCAGGCCTGACCCACGCTAGGCAGAGCACAGGACAGTCTAGCAGACATGTGGCTTAGCAAACAGCTCTTCAACTGTGGAAAGACTGGTGTCTAACATGCAAATCTGAGGCTTGTAACAGTGATGATTAACTTAACAATGTTTCTGAAAAATTTATTTAAAATAAAATAAGTTAGGGAAGATTCTTGATTATTCTTACAACACTGGCTTTCTTCTAGGTGTATTTTTCTAAACTTGAATAGAAGAGAAAAACTGGAGTGTGGGTTATCAATGACACAGCCCACTCTATAATATCATATTATATAGTTGATACCAAATATGATGTGTATTATAGTAGAAAAAAGTTTAAAATTGCTAGTATAGCACTTAAAAGAAAGGTATTTGAGCCAGAGGATCTGAGTTTGAATCTACCCCAACTCCATCATTTATAGGACACGTGTCCTTGGTAAGTTATTTAATACTTAATCTTTCTGAACCCTGGCCTCACCATTTGTGACATGAAGGGCATGTTTGGATGGAATGTGGGCTCTAAAAGGGGAAGGGTAGCTCTGATTTGTTCTCAGCTATATCCCCATAATTAAGCATTTAACCTAGCACAGAGTAGGTTTCCATAAATATTTACTGAGGATGAATGCATATGCACCTAGTATGGTTATGATAAGGATTAGAGAGAATACAGGTAAAGCACATGGCACGTAGAAATTTCTCAACTGGTAATTATTACTAATATCAATTATTACTAATACTAGTCTTCAGTCCCTTTTCCTTTATTGCTGAATGGCCTTTTTAACCTGGGCAAGTTCTGATGCATTCTCATCACCTAGTGATGCCATCCATGCCTGTCTCAGCCTGGCCCCAGCCATCTCCAGCCTCAGCTTGATTTACGTGGTAGAAATAAATACTTACTGCTAATATTCACACCAGCTCTTCCTCCTAGGTAATCTGAATGTTGCCTCTTCCAAGACTGGTGCCCATTTGACATGGCAAATGTCTCTGAGCTCAGACCATTCCCAGGGGATGGAGTGGGCAAGGCTCTTCCCTGTCTTGCAGTTGATTAGAGCCCATACAGGAGTTTGGGGATGCATGGTGGTAGTAGCATGGGTGAGGGCTGTTCTCTTGACTTTAGAAGGGCAAAGGAGACTACACAGTACTAGACCCCCACCTCTCACCTCTCACAAAAATTAACTCAAGGTGGATAACAGACTTAAACCTAAGGCATGAAACCTTAAGAATTCTAAATGAAGACGTTGGGAAGACCCTTTCAGACATCGGCCTAGGCAAGGAATTCTTGAAGAAGAACCCCAAAGCAATCGCC
>CAUYSK010075593.1:0-19089 GCA_963575035.1 Avahi laniger
TAATTGGACAACTAAAAATATATAGAAAAAATTAGCCGGGCATGGTGGCACATGCCTGTAGTCCCAGCTACTTGGGAGGCTGAGGCAGGAGGATTGCTTGAGCCCAGGAGTTTGAGGTTGCTGTGAGCTAGGCTGACGCCATGGCACTCTAGCCCAGGCAACACAGTGAGACTCTGTCTCAAAAAAAAAAAAAAAAAAAAAAAAAGGATTAACATTCAATATATATTTACATCTTAAAATATCACCCAACTTAGTGAAAACAAAGCATTCAATGGCACACTAGCAACAGAAGCTGTTTATTAACTACTAATCATTTCATGAAGTCATATCTATATAAAAATGAACACTATAGAGAATAAATAGACCAGTTAATAAGTGAAAAGATAATTATAAATAAATACCAGGTTTCTAATAGGAATCTGCAAAAAGGTTTACTACCTAAGGATTTTCACTCAAAGTAGATAAAATGCACGGTTATCCCAACCTTGCAAGATAGCAAATTAACAGATACGTTTTCTCTTACTGGAGGACTATTTAACCTCAGTAAGATTTTCTAGATAAAACATAAAGCTACTACTGCACATTTTAAAAGGATTGGTCCAGTTGAATTTCCTCTAATTTTAATTCCTCCTCTTCATTTAAAGTATTAGCAGGAGCATCATTATGTAGATTGTCCAGAATGTCTTTCTTTAGTTCATTTGACTCCTCCTCTTGATCCTCACCAGTACGAACCTCTTCAACTATCTGTGCCCTGGGTGTGTTCATTACCATGTCTGAAAGAGAAATCATATCATTATACTCATAATAAGCACCTGATCCAATCTTAGCTCATAAATACATATCTCTTCAAAAGCTTAGATTAGTAAAAATGAAATCTATGATCACTTAGTGTTAATTATCACTTTCTTCTAAATAAATCTTTTTTTTTTTTTTTTACAGTACTTTCATTTAAAAAGCAAAAGTCTTGCATGGTATTAAACTCAAACTCTCAAATCATACTAAAATATAACTGTTCTCATTCAAAATCAGAACTACCAGAAAGATTTAAATAATCAAATGCACCTAACGGTTTTATGTCAAAGTGACCTACATTAAGAAAATTTAAGATACTTATTTCCATTTGGGCAAATTTTAATTTGTATATTACAAATAGAAGGTGAGCCTTAAATACCAATTGCCAGATATACTATATATTGACAGCAAGGAAGCCACTATTATTGTCCATTAATAATAGTGATATCTTCATGTAATTTTTTTAGATGTTAGTAATAAAACATCCATTTGTAAAGATAAAAATTCATTTTAATTGAAAAAATCATAATGCAGTCAATAATTTTCACTTGAGAAAACATGGTATCTATTTACTCTTATTTTCCCATTTTGAAAGGAAAAATTGGATTGGAAATAGAAAAAGACATATGCAATCCTGCTTTACTTCATTCAAAAACCAACTTGCAATTCTTTTAAAATATAGTTTTTACAAACTTGGTTTCCAAACCCAGTCTGTTTTAAAAATAGCAAATTTTAAGTGAGAAGGGGGCGCTACAGATAAGCAAACAGCCACCAAAAGTGCATCTCACAAGTGACACAACACACTAAAAAGCATTTTAGAATCTATTCATGTCATAGCAAACCACTCTAAAATCCTCAATGGGTGCAGAAAGCATTTTATATATTTAGGAAATTATCGTAATAAATTTTCCTAGGCCGGGCAAGGTGGCTCAAGCATGTAATCCTAGCACTCTGGGAGGCCGAGGTGGGAGGATCGCTTGAGGTCAGGAGTTCAAGACTAGCCTGAGCAAGAGTGAGACCCTGTCTCTACTAAAAATAGAAACAAAAAAATTAGCCAGGTATGGTGGCACACGCCTGTAGTCCCAGCTACTCGGCAGGCTGAGGCATGAGGATTGCCTGAGCCCAGGAGTTTGAGGTTGCTACGAGCTAGGCTAACACCACAGCACTTTAGCCCGGACAACAGAGCAGGACTCTGCCTCAAAAAACAAAAAAATTTTTAAAAATAATAATTTTCATAATTATGATCCTAAAGATAATGTTACATGTCACATGCTTTAAGGAATCAGGGAAGAATTTATTTTTTGAAGGATTTAAAATCAACCTTAAATGATTAAAATAATTTTAAGAGGTACTCAAATATACAGAAAACTCTTGGACTCATTTGTTCTTTGAGGATTCCAAACAGCTAACTCAAACACAAACACACATGCACATGCTCTCTCTCTCTAATATACATACACTTATCACATTTTTCTATTCCTAGAAGCATTTTATTTTGGGGGATAGTAAAGAAGTTAAAGTTTCTAACACGCTCTTGATATATTAATGGTAGCACATAAAACCCAGCATAACATTTACCATTTCCTAGGGACTGATTATTACTCAGTAGCTTTGCCTGCCTTCTTTCCAAGGCCAGTTGTTTATTTCTTTCAATTCTTTGTTGTTGCTCTTCTGTTAGGTTTCTACTTGACTCAGAAGCAAACTTCTCATTTTCAGATGAGTTTGTCAAAAAGGGATCTAATTCGGTAGCCATTATATTATGGCCGTTATTTTCCCCTATGTCATCTGTAGTAGAAAAGAAAAGTTAATACAGCCGTAGTGTTAGACTAGTTAAAGAGCTAATGCAGCATTTAAATGAATAATAGTTAAAAGTGGCAAGGTGCAGACCTGAAGAAACAATTTGTGAGGTATGAGAGTGTTGTGTGCAAGGTCTGCCCAGAAAGTATCCAGCCATTGTTAATACTGAATAACGAGAATGGTTTGCATGACATCGATGTAACATGGCAGCCAAGGAGAGTGGACTGGAATGCACATGCATGAACAATGACGACTTCACTGTACTGGTCAGTGGAGTGTTGGAGGCCACTGACTGAGCATGTGTACTGTGTGGCTGTCGCATTCAAAATGACTGAGCACTCCCCTCACTACTGCACTTGACTAGTCTTAAAAAAAAAAAAAAAAGACTGAGCAAGTAGAGCAACAAATCTGCATCGAATTTTGCATTAAGCTTGAACATTACTCCACAGAAACTATCCAGGTGATTCAGAAGGCTTTCCAGGACAATGCAATGAGTGCAGCGCAAAGAATGCCTCAAAAGATGGTCAAGAATCTGTTGAAAGTGATCCACATTCTAGAAAGCCTGCAAAAAGCAGAACACCTGAGAATGCTGAACATGCACAGGTTAGGTTAAGAGATGCTGGGAGAACTGTGTGAAGTCCCAAAGTGCCTCCTCTGAAGGGGAATGAAGTGTCATTGTCCTATGTACAATGTTTCCTGTGTTTTTTTTGTTGTTGTTTCTTGTATCTTGCATCTTCTTCAATGAATGTCTGTTTTTCATTATTACGTGGCTGGATACTTTCCGGATAGACTTCATATATAGGTTTGATTCAAATAAAGAAATATTTATAAATCACTTTAAAGAGGCAGGTTAAGTCAAATGGAAATACTATTAAAAATAAGCATAAAAGGAAAAGTTCTTAGTTATGATTAGAAATATTTATGCTTGGACTAATAAAAGAGCTTACAGAATCCAAACCATATTCTTACTCTACACTAAACCAACATGTTTTAATAGCCTGCCATAGCATCTATATGGTACACACTAATAGTTTTATACAGGCCATTATCTTTTGTAAGGCAAAAGACAACAAAAAAGGAAAAGAAATTTAGAAATCTGTAGACATATTTCCAAGTTAATTAAAAAAAAAAAAAAGAAATCAGTTCTGTCTACATTATTAGTGTTAAGAAATTCTTAAAGCCTTGCACACCAGTTACCTCAACGTAGGATGCCCCCAGATCCACAACAGCATGGAAAGGAAATTATATTTTTCACTTATATTTCATTTAAGAATTAAGAAAAATTAAGTTTTACTAACATATTTAAATAAGGACTGGCAGTGAAGAACTGTCAGTTGTCCTTATGACAGAGTTATTGTCTGGTCGTGAGCTACCCTATAGACAGCACCACACTGCAGAAAGGTGGGAGAATGGGGACCTCATTTTTTAATTTCAGACATAACAGCTATTTCTGATTGTCCAGTCAATAAACTGACAGATAATATCTTATTTTGACCAAACAATCCCAACAACATGTACCAGTCACAGCTTAAAAAGATTCTCCAAAATGCTGGGCGCGGTGGCTCACGCCTGTAATCCTAGCACTCTGGGAGGCCGAGGTGGGTGGATCGTTTGAGCTCAGGAGTTCGAGACCAGCCTGAGCAAGAGCGAAACCCCATCTCTACTAAAAATAGAAAGAAATTAGCTCGACAACTGAAAATACATAGAAAAAATTAGCCAGGCATGGTGGCGCATGCCTCTGTAGTCCAAGCTACTTGGGAGGCTGAAGGCAGGAAGATCACTTGATACCAGGAGTCGGAGGTTGCTGTGAGCTAGGCTTACGCCACGGGACTCACTCTAGCCAGGGCAACAAAATTAGACTCTGTCTCAAAAAAAAAAAAAAAGATTCTGCAAAATAACAAAATGCCTACTGGTAGAATAGAAGCACAAGCAAGAAGTATGGCAGAACTGACACTTTACCTTCTCTCTATATCATCCACGTATGGGATTAAAAAAATAAAGCCCATCAGATCTGAGAAGTTGGTCAAACAATTCAAACCACCACTTGAAATATGAATTTATATTATATATACTATCCTTGTCCTATGTATATATACCTTGAGATATTACCTAATTATAGTAAAAAAATTATCACAATTAGAAAAACATAAACCTTTACAATTATTTCAGTGAGATTTAAAAATCATGATACTTAATCCAACCCTTTACAACCAAACCCCCTTTTAAGGTTTCTTCCTTAACAGTGAAAGACAAAAAGCCAGACACTTTTCCTCCCTGATGGGGAAAAAAGAATGTAGCGAAAAAGTAAAATTCATTCCTTTTGTCATGTACAAGTCTATATGTACTGATAGAGTCCATGTAGAAAACATTGCTAGAGAAGTTAAGAAACAAATATTAGAACCAATTTGAAATATATAGGGTTTCTTTTTTTTTTTTTTTGAGATGGGGCCTCACTATGTTGCCCAGGCTGGTCTTGAACTCCTGGCCTCAAGCCATTCTCCCACCTCAGCCTCCTGAATAGCCCGCTGAGATTACAGGCGCAAGCTACCACACTCAGCTCTATGTGGGGTTTTTAATATGCTTTATCTTACAAGGCTTACAGGATTCTGAATAACAACAAAATGGCATAAAGAACTCAAAAAAAAAGAGATATCTTCAGTAGTAAATGACTATTGTTTTTTGAGCCACAAAAAGAAAGGTATCTTCGATAATAAACGGCCTCTTTAACATAAGCAATGCTTTTTGGAAGTAGCAGCAGCTTGTCTCTTTAACTAGGATAAAAATGAGATTAAAAAAAAAAATTAGGGCTCAGTGTGGTGGCTCACGCCTGTAATCTCTGCACTTTGGGAGGCCAAGGCAGGAGGATCACTTGAGGCCAAGAGTTTGAGAACAGTACAGCAACGTAGGACTCCCCACAACCCCAACCCCCATCTCTACCAAAAAACAAAGAACACAACTCAGCCTGTGTGGTGGCAGGCACCCACAGGCTGAGGAGGGAGGATATAGCTTGAGTCAAGGAGCTCCAGGTTACAGTGAGCTACGATCACACCACTGCACTCCAGCCTGGGCAAGTATGAGACCCTATTTCAAGGAAAAAAAAAAAAAAAGAGAAAGAGAAAGAGATACAAAGAAAATATATTCCAAAACAAGTATCTCTGATTTAAATCTCTTATATGTTTTCTGTATTTTAGTATGTTTGTAATTCTCTTGATGGTCCATGTTAATTTATGCCTCTGCATAAACAGCTCCCCATATCCAAAATCACCTCTGCCTGACCTCTACTGCTTATCATTCAAAATACTTGTTACATCATGTGTGAAGCTTTCCCCTCCTCTAGGTAAAAGTATGCTCTCCTTTGTACCCCACCCTGTTCCCTATTCATACCTCTAATAACACCACATATCAGACTATTGGCAATGTTATATGTCTGACTCACTCGTCTATTAGCCTATTATCTTACCAAAAAGTTTAAATCCTGGATTATTTAAAAGACATTTCTTCACCCTTTTAAAAGCAATTTATAAATAACTTTGGGGGATTCTATACAGAGCCTGTATTTTCTACCACATCTAAAGTTAAAAAAACAAAAACTTGTATGGAGCCATCGCACAGAAAATCTGATAACTATACAGACCCTGTCGGCAGGAACCATGTATTTTGATGTGTGTGACTGTCTATGGTTGCACTGTACAACTAACAATGCAATCGATACCAGGAACAGTCACATAGGTCTTACTGAAGTCCTATATCCAAGATCTGTACTCTAAGTGAAACTTCCATCATCAAAATAGTCTGGCAAATTTCGCAAGGCCACTTTTTCTAACGGTATGTATATGAACACTGTAGCTTGATATTTACTTTTATTAGCAAGCACTATAAAGGATCAATGGGTCACCAGAGTTCTCAAAAGCTCATATCCTATGCCTAAATATATTTTTACAACATCTCTAAAGGCACTGCAGCCATGTCTTTAAGACACAAATTTTATACACAATGTTCTAGATGTACCAATGCATTTTAATGCATTTCTGTTGACTGCAATTTAATTATGTACACATAGGCTAAGGATCCAGTCCTATAATACTGCCTATCCTAACTAGACCCAGTTCTAAAAGCAAAATTGTTATAAAGCAGATAAACCTAAATTCTTACCATCATTGCTAACAAAATCTTCATGTAAAATAGGGAGATCAAGTCGAATTCGTTTTAAACAGGTCTGAAAATAAAGAGATATTTTTACATTTTTACCAATAATGTTAGATGGGGGGAATGGTCATTTATTCAACTTTTAGTTTCAAATGAGTTGTTCTTCAAATAACTACTTTAATTTTCCCTCTCTACCAAGACAGATTTCAAAATGAAGAGTCCAAACAGCACTTTAGCCTCAAGTACGTCTATCCTTGTACCATTTAACATTGTGAATGATATTCATAATAATCTCAACACTTACCTGAACTTCCTTTTTATTTCCCAGGTACTCAATTCTGTCAATAAAATCCTCAAATTGCAGTTTAGGGAATAGCCTATGTGCCCAGTGCTCCATGTGTCTGATTAATGTCTTCAAGTCTTCAGCCTGGCACATAAAAATAAAAATGCTAAACAGAAGATTCATTCTCACAACTAACCCTGTCAGCAAGTTTTAGAATTGAAAAGCAATGCCAAAGTCACTGGTGTCATTTTATATTTATAAGGCTGAAAAACTTTCAGAAAGAAGTTTAATAAGAAAAACACTTATTAAAGTCTTAGAGGATTGCAGTCTAAAAGAGCACTGGATGCAGATATTTAAAAATCAGAGGAAAAAGTCCCAGTATGAAAGCTTAGTAAAGTTAAAAGATAATGTGTGCCTTTTCAGAAATACAGTAAAACCCCAAAATAGGCCTTAATAAAATGTCAAGATATTTTCTGGGAAAAACTGAACACTATGACAGGTCCCTAAATCTTATACAGAGAAATAAGCATTGAGAAATCAGAACTTTAAGAATACATCAGAAATCCCAAGGGCAATGTACCAAACACTAGCAAGAACAGTTTAAATATTCTCAAAACATAATACCTCTATTTGAAATTTTGATTAAGATTTTTTTTACATGAAAATGAACAAAGTTTAATAAATTTGAATAATGAATAAAAATGTTATAAATTCCTGGTCTTATTGTAAAATATTTCATTCTTTACTTAACAGTGTCTTAAAATAGGAGAATGATTAAAACACAATCTCTGGATCAGACTGCATAGATTCAAATCCCAATTCCACCGCTCAATAGCTGTGTGACTTTCAACAAATCACTTTACCCTTCCGTGCCTATTTCTTTCTCTTTCTCGTCACCCAAACAAGTTTGCAATAATTTGTCTATTTCTTCCTGTATAAAATGAGAACATACATACCTCTATTGTAAGGATTAATAAAATTGCCTGACACAAAGTAAACACTCTAATGTTTGCTATTGTTGCTTTTTGTCCTTCTCTGGGAAGCCACTGGTCAAGACAATCAACTCTACCAATGACTAAATATGTAATACTGAGAATACAATGTCTTATTTTACCCTTCTGATAATAAAAGTACAAGTTCTCTAAAAAATTCAATCACATAAGATCATTTTCCAGTTGTTGGGAGTAGCTGGTCAACCACTTCAAGATGTCATGTTAGACCCAAGGGACACAAGATAAACTAAATACAGAAAGTGCCAAGTCATACATGGAGAAAAAAGCTGTGAGGATTCAACATCGTGAGAAAAATAGAATTTTCAAGGAGAAAGTACAGAAGACTAAAGTAAACACTCTCAGAACTCACCTTCACTCACTGGAAAAAACACAAAATACATATATAAATCCACTTGTTTTAATAAGTACTTATTATTCACAAAAATCAAAGCATCAATTCATCATTACTACTTGAAAGTTTCAACAAGGGCAATAAATTAACTGAGCTGCATGTGATTTTTTAAATATCCTGATTTATGTTTATTTTTGTGGCAAAACAGAACAGTTTATATTCTCTTGTGCCCACAGAAGCTGAGCAAATGTATAATTTTTCAGCCTCGCAGGTTTGAAATCTTGGGATTATTTTTGACTCCTCCTTTCTCATCTTCCTATATCCAATCATTACAAGCCTCATCTGTTTCTCTCTCTACTAGTCCCCTAACAGGATTTTATCACCTCATCCCATTGGTAATACAAGAGCCTGAGTTGCTGTCTGCCTCCAGTCTCTTCTCCCTTCTAAATTATCCTGCATACCACACCTAAATGGTACTGTCATATTAACATTATCCTAGCTGGGCTATGAAATGGAAAAGCTAGGGTCAGCCTTTAACTGTTGGCAAACTCTAAAACTTAGTTTTCTTGATTAGATAATGGGACTAACACCTATTCCACAGGTTGAAAACTAAAGAATATATATGAAACACTTTTATAAACTATGAAACTCTATAAAAATATATTATCTGCAAAAATTATCTACACTCCCATGATTAAAAGATAAGAGAATTTTTAAATGTGCATTTGTATAGTAAATATTTTCTTTCTTTTATTTTTTTTTTAAGAGATGGGGGTCTTGTTTTGTTGCCCAGGCTGGACTTGAATTTCTGTAGCTGGGACTACAGGTACATACCACCATGCCCAACTAAATGACTTCATTTTTCAACAAACTTTACTGATGCCTATTATGAAGCAGGAATTGTACCATATCTTGGGAACACATAAGTGATCACTACAGGTAGAGTCCTTGCCATTATGAAGCTTAAAATCACTCTTTAAGGTAGACAAAGTAAACTTTACTCCTCTAAATTATAATGTACAAACTGAGGCTTAGAGGTGCAGATGTGATTTTCCTAAAATGCGATTTTCCTATGTGGCAAAAAATGACATAAGACATGCTTTCTAATTCTTCAAATACTGCCCTTTCCACTACATCACAACTATTTGTCAAGACATACAATGATGAGTGATAGTATCTGTAAAGCATTCTGAGATTCCCAAGAATGGGCCCACAGTTTTATTGCTATTTTAAAAAACATAAGTCTAAGATAAAAATCAGACATTTCTTACCTCATGACCTTTACCTTTGAATTTTGCTTTATCAAACAAATTCCTTAGGGCTGGAAGCCCTCTCTCTGAAATTAATCTGTGAACAGAAATACGTTTTGAATTTCAAGTTTTCTACACTCAAGTCCGAACCAAGACGAAAAAGAAAAAATGTTTTCTGCTGAATTAAAAAAAATGTTTTTAGAAACGTCAGATCTCCAAATCATCCCATCCCAACCTGGTAACAGAAGAAAAACAATGGATGTAAATAGAAAGTACAAATGCAAAGGAAATTGTAAATGTACCTCTGAGCATCCAGCTTGGGTATATTCCTTTTAACTGTTCTCTTTGGAGGTACAGGAATAGGTACTCCACTCCCTGACAATGATGAAACACATCAAGATTCAGTATTACTCTACTTAAAATAATTTAAGCCTTTTAAATAAAATGTATCATTTCTAAGCTGACAGAACTTAACATGGAACACTTTTTTAAACTCTCTATACAGACCTTCATCAGGTTCAGCTCCTTCACCATCTTGTCTCTCCGGAGAAGCTGGAGGTGGGAAAGGAGGGAAAGTTTCATCTTCTGTATGCTCATAATCCGGTAGGTCAATCATGCCATTCTCCTGTGGTTCTAGCATCTTTTCCTGGAGGGGGAAAAATGTAAAACGATTTTTATTCATCCAAATAGCCTTCCTATTTCACAGTCAAATTTCACCTACAGCAAAATTTGTGTTTCAACTCATTAAACCACATTTCAGCCAGGCGCAGTGGCTCACACTTGTAATCCTAGCACTGGATTGGTGCTGGGAGGCCGAGGCAGGAGGAATGCTTGAGCTCAGGAGTTCAAGACCAGCCTGAGCAAGAGCAAGACCCTGTGTATCTACAAAAAAGAGAAAATATCAGCCAGGTGTGGTGACACACACCTGTAGTCCCAGCTACTCAGGAGGCTGAGGCAGGAGGATCACTTGAGCCCAGGAGTTTGAGGTTGCTGTGAGCTAGGCTGATGCCATGGCACTCTAGCCCAGGTAACAGAGTAAGACTCTGTCTCAAAAAATAATAATTAAAACAAAAACAAAAAAATCCCCTGGATTTCAAACTCATGAATCATGAAAAGTAGAGAAGATACTAATTATAAGAAAAAGGACCAGGCTAGAAATCAGAAGATCTGAATTCTAATGTAGACCTTACCACTAAGAAACTATGATTTTGGACAAATCATTTAACCTCAACGATTGAGCTCCCCCTACTAAAAGGATGAATTTGACTTTTCAGAGGGTTTCAAACTGTGATCCATAAGGGTATGAAATAGACGAGTATAGGTACCTTACCCCTACTTCAACTGGAGTAGCTTTCTAAAAAAAATATGTTTACATATGGGTCTTCTAGGTAAGGTTTCCTTTGAATAACGGGAAATTATCCTCAGGTTGGTAACTCTAAAGAATGTTTTTCAGTACTATCTTACTTGACCTCTCAGTAACATCTGACACTTTGGTCAATCCTTTTTTCTGGAAAAATGTTTTCCTGGACTTCTAAAACACAGTACTCACATGGCTTTCCTCCCTGTCTTGACATTCCTCCTAGATCTTCTTTGCAGATTCATCTTCTTCTAACCTGGCCATTAAGTATCTAAAATTCCATCCTAGGCTCTCTTCATTCACTTATGCACATGGCTTTAATAATCAGTTATTTATAAGCAACTCATTGATTTTTATTGCTACCCTAGTCCTTGACTGAGCTCCAGATCCCTACTTTCCTTTTTACACATCTTAATGCCTCAAAGGCATCTATAACTCATCACGTACAAAACTGAACTTTTGGCCGGGCGCGGTGGCTCACGCCTGTAATCCCAGCACTCTGGGAGGCCGAGGCGGGCGGATTGTTTGAGCTCAGGAGTTCGAGGCCAGCCTGAGCAAGAGCGAGACCGTCTCTACCAAAGACAGAAATTAATTGGACAGCTAAAAATATATAGAAAAAATTAGCCGGGCACGGTGGCACATGCCTGTAGTCCCGGCTGCTTGGGAGACTGAGGCAGGAGGATCACTTGAGCCCAGGAGTGTGAGGTTACTGTGAGCTAGGCTGACGCCACGGCATTCACTCTAGCCAGGGCAAGAGTGAGACTCTGTCTCAAAAAAAAAACAAAAAAACTGAACTTTTCCCAATTCAGTGAATGACATTTATCCAGCTATGCAAGTTGTGCTGTCAACTATATGAAACCTGTAAGTCGTATTTGACACTTCCTTTCCCCCCACCCCCACAGATCCTGTCCATTTCTATTTCCATAACCACTTTCCAACATTTCCTGCTTGGGTTATACCATTACTCCCAGCCACTCTTGCTTCTTTCAATCTTTTTTTTTTTTTTTTTTTTTGAGACAGAGTCTCACTCTGTTGCCCTGGCTAGAGTGAGTGCTGTGGTGTCAGCCTAGCTCACAGCAACCTCAGACTCCTGGGCTCAAGCGATCCTACTGCCTAAGCCTCCCGAGTAGCTGGGACTACAGGCATGCGCCACCATACCTGGCTAATTTTTTCTATATATTTTTAGCTGTCCAATTAATTTCTTTCTATTTTTGGTAGAGACGGGGTCTCTCTCTTGCTCAGGCTGGTCTCAAACTCCTGAGCTCAAGCAATTCTCCAGCCTCGGCCTCCCAGAGTGCGAGGATTACAGGCGTGAGCCACCGCGCCTGGCCTCACAGGAGGCTTTTAAATCCATAATGGATGTGAAATATGGCCCCTAACCATCACTTATATTAACATCTTTATAAGACAAAACATTCACAGTTCCAACTTGAGATACGCAAAACACCTGTCCCTATAGCTGCAGAAATGAAATGGAGAGTCTTATTCTCAAATGCCTCTCTCCCTGAGTATGAGACTTCTCCCAGTTCTAAGATCCTAGTGGTGACTCTTATAGTCCGTCTGGGTCAGAGATATAAAATGGGACAGCATAAAAAGAAGAGAGTATGGAATATAGGCATAAGACCTCCAGAGCAAGGGGAGACAGAATGGATAAGGAGCAGGGTGGAAGCTGACGAAGATAAAGAATGAAGGCCTGAGGTGGGATGAAGGAAGACACAGCTAATTAATAAGATTCCTAAACATCCGAGAAGTCAAAATGGGGGATTTTGTGAAGAGGTTAGGTAGGGTTATATATGGCGATGAGGCACTTAGGGGCCCTGAGATGTCTGGAATTGAACTCACTGCCAGTGGGGTATGGAGAAAACTGAGGGAGAATGTTGGAACAGGAGAAACAAGCCAAAGGCAGAATACCAGCATGGTCTTGGGTAGGTGAGGATTTCTCTTTCCTCGGTCCTCTTCACTAGTTAGCAAACAACACTGCCACAATGCAAAATGGAGAACTGGGAAGGTGGATGGTAAGAATAAGAAATGATGATGGATCTGGTCAGTGGCAAGATCTGTTGCAGTAAGGGAAGACTCATAGTCCAGAAATATGGGGCAGTATTTGTCACTATTTTTTCAAATAGGAAATAACATACACATGGCACAGACATTCAAAAGGTATAATGAGGGTATATATAGAACAGTAAGTCTCCTTTCATAACTGTCCCCAGGATACCTGGTTCTCTCCTAAAGAGTCAATCAGTATTGAATTTCTATTAGATCTATCCAGAGATCTTTTATGCATATATATGCTTACTGTGCATGTGCATACACAGTTATTTTAAAAACCAGGTATATTGTGCACATTACTTTGAATCTTGTTTTTAAAATTTTTTTCATAGATATTATTCCATATAAGATTTACCCTGTTTTTCTTAATGTCTACATGGTATTCCATTATGTGGCTATTCCATAATCTATTTTATCAAGTCCCTAATATTGCATCACTTAGGATGTTTCTGACTTTTGCTAGTATAAACAATGACCATATCATTGACTATAAGTAAATACAGTATATCTGCAGTCTATTTAAAAATTTTTATAAAGTATTGCTAAATTATCCCTTAAAGTGGTTGTACGAATTTATATTCTTACCAATACATGAATTTGCTTATTTCCCAGAATAGTTTTCATTTAACAGTCAAACACATATGGAAAGCCTAATATGCACCAGGTATCATGCTAGCTACAGGAGGATACAGGGATAAAAGGCACAAACCTTGTCAAAAGGGAATTCATTATCCTGTTGAAGAAGACAGACAAATAGACAATTATAATACAGAACATTAAGTGTGTTACAGAGGTACTCATGGAGTGCTATGAGAGCACACAGCAGAAGCATCTCAGACCTAACAATACATAAATTCATACAGTCACAGACACTGAGTACCTCCTATGTGCAAGGGACTGTGTTAGGCCTTGAGATAAAATGGTGAGCCCAAACTGACCTAATCCTGGGCATCATAGAGTTTATAGTTCTGTGAGGAAGATGGACATTAATCAAAGAATTATACAACGTAGATCTGCAATATGTGAATAAGGTGGTCAAGGAAGGCTTCCTGGAGAAAGACACATCTGCAGTGAGTTTTGAAGGATATACAGGTATTAGACATTGGGAGGGGGATTCAGGAGTTGGAGGAGACTAGGGAAAGAATACTAAGGAGGGCATTCTAGGCAGGGAAAGCATGTATAAAAAGCATGCTTTCCCCAAACTTTCAGCTCCCATTTATAACAGGGACCAAGGAATCAGATAATGCTGAATCACTGGATGCCAGAGGTGATGGCTGACAGGCAAGGGACTAGGTTATAATATGCCATGCTGAGAAATCTAGGACTTGGCCTAGGGTAAGACACATAGAAAGCTTGAAGAGAATCAACACAATCAGTTCTTTATTTTGCAACTATCTTTCGAAAGGAGTATGGTAGATTTATCAGAAAGGATTACAAGTTTAAAGGCAGAAAGCCCAACTAGGAGGCCATACTCAGATGGTTATTTATTATTATTTTTTTGCTCTCTCCCATATTTTTTGTGAACTAGTTGGTTATTTAAAGGACACACCTCATTATTTGTTAAGTGAGAGGCTTGCCCATTCTAAACAAAATCTCAGAACCTGCATTTTGCAGCACTATTTCCATGCAAAAGATGTTCGGAGTTTCAATTGCTGATTCCAAGAATATATTTCACCACTACAAGTAATGAAAATCTCCTTTCCCCAAACTTTTCAGCTCCAATTCATAACAGGGACTCCCTCGACAGCACATCTTAGATTCTTAGGGAGACTTCTGGGGTATGAGCAGTGGGTAGGTAGGAGAAGCAGAATTTTTAGTGCTATTGAAGGAGCACATGATGTGTTGGAAATGGTAGAGAGGAGAGGGCTTCCTAAACGACTGATCCATAGGATCCAGGATGGCCTACAACACTGAAGACTTTGCAAAAGGAGCACGAGCTCCAGTAGATGGCAGCAGCAGTTCCACCTGCTCTAGCCTTAGCATAAAGAGTCAGGTCACAGGGAAGGCAGGTCCCCTCCAGCTCCCTACACAACCTATTTGTATATCCAGATGAAGACATTTTAAAACCAAGTGAGTGCCCATAAGCAGTATAAACCTATACATGTCCTTTCTTTTCTGAACATCTTCAAGTACGTGAAACAGGAGTTCAGAACACCATTTGTATTAGTCTCCTGAGAACAGAATAACTTGGACCCCAAAATTAATTTAACTATTATTTTTC
This sequence comes from Avahi laniger, assembly GCA_963575035.1. Classification (NCBI taxonomy): domain Eukaryota; kingdom Metazoa; phylum Chordata; class Mammalia; order Primates; family Indriidae; genus Avahi; species Avahi laniger. Next base: position 15,243 of record CAUYSK010075593.1, read on the forward strand.
GTGTAACATGACAGTATATAATTAAACATTCATCACTTATCTTACCTGAGGATTTAAAATTCATTATTGGTATCAGTGGAGGCTGGGAGTATAGTTTGAAAAGTGGCAGATTGTCTCCATAAACTCTGGAAGAATGGGTGGGGAATGACAGCTCACATGTGAAAAGATAATGCAAAGAAAAACAGCCAGGACAGAGATCTGGCAAACTCTAAGAGGAAAGACAGTAGAAAAGCAGGCAACTAGAGAAAAAAATATTTCAGAGAACTGTCTGATTTTAATTTATCCCTTTACATTGTGGCTGTTTTAATCTTTAAAGAAGACAAGCCCTAGGTGAATTGAGTTGTCTAGAAAAATTATGCTTCAAGTTTCCAGACCCTCCAAAATGTTGCTGCTCCTGCTTTTTAATCTAACTTCTTGCTAGCAGTAACGGTCTATCTCCTGAGGTTATAATAAAGACCAGTCTCAACCTTGGGCATGAAGGAAAGAATTTATGTAAGTTGGGCTTGGGTAACAGAAGAAATCAGCAGTGACCACAGAAGAAAAGAAGGGCTATAACAGCTAGGCTCAGAGTTTAGGCTGGTTAGGCAGGCATCAAAGAAGAACTGTGGAAGAGAGCTGGTTGACCATCCACTGCCATCATTTCTGTATGTAGTATAAATTTGGATGAAAAATAACATGGCAACCAAAGAGTGAAAGTCCTCTCACTCACATTTACCAAGTGGCAACTTCAGAGACTATTTCTGACCCAGAAAATGCTGACTGCTTTAACATAACCAGGATATGAATTTAACACTGTGTGTAAAGCCAGGCGGCTCTAGTTTTAAGTTTATTGTATGAGTCATTTTATGACTTGTTAAATATGTTTGTATACAGTTTATTTTTTGACAGTTAAAAGATATCAAAATGTAGCAAATGTAACAAGAATCAGTGAACTCAGGTCCAAATAGATAAGGGATTTAACTTGGTCCTCTTTAGACTTCATTGTGGACTCTATGAGGAAAGGGGGAAATGATTCTTAAAAGCTGAAGTTAGGGTTTTGGTGAATTTTTTGTTGTCACTGTCCCTATGTCTTACTCTGTGGTCTGGGCTGGAGTACAGTGATATAATCATAGCTTACAGTAATCTCCAACTCCTGGGCTCAAGTGATCCTCCTGCCTCAGCCTCACAAGTATCTGGGACTATGGGTGTGCACCACCATGCCCAGCTGATTTTTAAAAATTTTTTGCAGAGACAGGGTCTTGCTATATTGCCCAGGCTGGTCTTCAACTCCTGGCCTCAAGCAATCCTCCCACTTCAGCCTCTCAAAGTGCTGGGATCACAGGTATATGCCACCACACCTGGCCAAGAGCTGAAGTTGGAGTTTTTAAGGAGAATCAAGTGTTTGTATAAATGACTGGGTTCCTATAGATTTCCACTTCTATTCAGGTATAAAGAGTGCACACATGATGGACTTCTAATTCTTACCTGTGTCTCCTGACGCAAACTGGTATCTTCACTTTCTTTCTCAATTTCTTCCTTACTTGGAGTCTTAGTTATAAACTTGTTTTTGTTTACAGATTCTTCCACCAGTTTTTTTTCTGACTCTTTCATTATTTCCAGGGTCTCTTGAGTAGTGTTACTGTTAGACATGTTCTTCAATAATATACAGTAGCCTCTACAGACTCCTAAAGAAACATCAAACACATTAAACAGCAGGTGTGTATCCATACTTAACACACATAAGACTTGTATTTCACACTGGTACATTTTTTCCAGCAGCCTCCCTGTAACCCAAAAAATAGTCCTTTGATAAATGCTAACCCTGGACTCATTTCTTTTCTTTTTTTTTTATAGCTTTATTGAGGTAAAATGGACATACTACAAACTACATATATTTAAAATGTACAATTTGATGAGTTATGACACATGCATACACCGATGAAACCATCACCACAATCGAGACAGTGAGCATATCCATCACCCCAAAAGTTTCCTCATGTCCCTCTATAATCTCTGTTTCCTCCCCACAACTCCCAGGCAACCACTGACCTGCTTTCTTCTAGTCTGCATTTTCTAGAATTTTATATATAAATGAAATCATACACTGTTTAGACTCTTTTACTCAGCATAATTATTTTGAGATTCACTAGGATTCAATTCTAAAGCAATTGAGTATAAGTCCTCTTGATACTTTATTTGCCTTCCCTTGTTCCATATAGAAATTTGTTCACATTTTCAGCTCAACCGCTTAACTTGCTAGATTCTCTCCAAAAAGAAGAAAAATATATAATAAAGCTCTATTCACCACTAGACAGGAACAGTCTCTTTCCCAAGGGAGAACTTCCACAGCTACCACAAACTACAACATTGTTACCAACTTCAAGCTATTCCTCCCTCAAAAAGAAGCAAAATCAGACAATGGTTATATAATCTTAAATGCTTTCCTTTATCTTAAGAAAGTTGAAAAAGCAAGAAGAGAACTTTGTAGTCATTTATCCTTCAGAAAGATGAGGTCTATCCTTGGAGGAGGAATCTTCAGTTTGCTATTTGGGTTTAGTCAATTTAGTGCCACTCAATGACATAGAGTATCTGTAGTGCAGAGTGGCTGGTTCTTTCTCTCTTATTATCACTACCTGGGAAATCCTATAATGAAGCCAACACAGTTCTCCAAGCACACACTAACAGCAGTTGATACTCTGTACATAGATTCATGTCCTCAAGTGCTTAGCTCCAACGTGTTTAGCTCCAACAATGGTTTGTAGAGGTTTTTCCTTACATGGGTTACTGACTATACTTCAATCCTAAAAACATCTTTCCATCTTTTAAAAAGATAAGACTGTTTCCCTGTCATTATAGGGGGAAAATAAAAATAAATAAATAAAAAGATAAGACTGGCCAGGCAAGATGTGGTGGCAGGTGCCTGTAGTCCCACCTATTCTTCAGGAGGCTGAGGCAGGATTTTCACTTGAGCCCAGGAGTTTGAGGTTGCAGTGAGCTTTGATGATGTCACTGCCCTCTAGCCAGGTGACAGAGACAGACCATGTCTCAAAAAAACAAAAAAGACTGGAAACCTTCCCAGATGTCACATCTATTCCCAGTATAACCCTAGAAACTGAGCTAACTAAACAAATGGTTAGCAATGTTTCAAGAAAATTGTCACAATAGAAATTTTTCTCTCCTTCAAATCAGTTTAAAAAGTAAGACCCAGAAGGCTTTCAAGCAGCACAGTAACCTCATCCTGACACAAGTTAGACAGTCTGCAAGATTATTGCTTTATTCACCTTGTGGTGGCTCCTAAGCCTGGAGACTTAGTTTGCTTAGTGCTAGATAAATTCTCTTAATTTAAAGGGCCAGAGAGTCATTCACACAATCATGAAGTCACACAGTTTAAAGATGAGAAATATTGGAAGAAACTAACTACAAAAGAAAATGCTCAATATTCCTTTTTTTTGTTTGTTTTATTTTGTTTTGTTTAAGAGAAAGTTTTTGTTCTGTCACCCAGGCTAGAGTGCAGTGGAGCAATCAGAGCTTACGGGAGCCTCAAACTCCTGGGCTCAAGAGATCCTCCCACCTTAGCCTCCCCTACCATGCTTGGCTAATTTTTTTAATTTTTATTTTTGTACAGACAGGGTCGCAATGCCTTGCCTAGGCTGGTCTCAAATTCCTGGCCTCAAGTGATCCTCCCACCTCGGCCTCCCAAAGTGTTGGGATTACAGATGTGAGATACCTGTCTGGCTCAGTACTTGCTTTTTTAACCTTTATGCAATATTGCTCCTAAGTAAGGGGAAAGATGGTTAAAGATTAGAAAGGAAGGCCGGGTGCGGTGGCTCAGGCCTGTAATCCTAGCACTCTGGGAGGCCGAGGCGGG
>CAUYSK010075595.1:0-15104 GCA_963575035.1 Avahi laniger
TAGATGTCAGTGCAGTATCGAAGTCATTTATGTCAGCCAGCAAAACAGTTGTTTTTACCACATTAGAGAAGTCACAGCCTGCAGCTTTCAGAATTTCACCTGTATTTTTAAGAGCTTGTTTAGCTTCTTTTTCTACTCCTCCTGGCACAAGCTGTCCACCTGATGGGTCCAGGCCTATCTGTCCTGAAATGTAAACGGTCCTGTCGACCAATACAGCTTGACTGTAGGGGCCAGTGGGCCCCGCGCCTTTCGCGGTGCTGATGACGCTTCTGATCAAGGACGACATGGCCAATCCTCCACTCTTGCAGCCCCTTGGAGAGAACAAGCCCCAAATGCAGCCGAACTCGAGTTTCAGCTCTAAAGCAGTTTCTTAAAGTATCCTCTGCTATCTTTCTTCTAGGGTTGGGCTGGGCAACTGCATTTTAACAGACACCTTTGATGATTCTTAGGCATAATAAAGATTGATTCATGACCTAGATTTTGAGTAAATAGTTATACTATGTCTGAAGGACATATTATAATATGTTTTTTGGTAATGAGAAAATAGACCAAAAAATATGACAGCAAGGATGAGGGCAATAATAAAATGTAAAGGTGGTATGTGCTGACCCACAAGATGTCTATGAAAAGCATTGAAATGTAGTTTCTGACCATTTGTTAAGTACCACTGAGAATGCCACACCACATATCCTTTAAATATATTAATACATCCTAGAAGAACAAAGGGGCTTGAGTTCTGTAGGAACCATTAGTGATGCTTTAGATTGATGACAAAGGGAAAATTTCTGTTTGAATCTGGATCTGGTACCTGGATCTGGTATTTAAGCCTATATTTTTGAGAGGAGAGTGTATCTTAGAGCTACAGGAGTGGATTTTGAAGCCAGATTGCCTGGTTCAATTCTTAGCTCTACCATTGATGATTTTAGGCGAATATGTGACTTCTCCCAGCCTCATTCTCTCAGCTATAGAAAGAAGATAAGTGATTTTACTTACTTTAAAGGGTTTTGGTGAGGATTAAATGAGTTCATTTATATGAAGCACCTACAACAATGCTTGGCATGTGTTGTGTACTATATAAATGGTAGCTATCGTTATTAATGTTGTTATTGAAAAAACAAATCTTTAAATATAACATAACCGTATTACATAAAATCTGAAAAATGGAGAATAAATTTTTATTACCCTATCTTGATTATTTGTTTCTAGTCATTTTTAATACATATTTTTTACTTAGTTGAAATCGTTGTATACATATAATTTCTGTATCTTGCCTGCCTTTCTTTCTTTTCTTTCCTTTTCTTTTTTTTTCTTTTCTTTTCTTTCTTATTAAACTCTTTTTGAGAGTTTAACCCCATAGACTAACTCATATTTTCCTACTTTAGCCTTCTTAGCCCTTACCTGGCATTCCATGTGTTCACTGCACAAAAATTCTTTCAGCAGCTCAAACATGGCACACTGCCTCTTGTCTCTGGGAGTTTGCATTTGTTGCTTCTTCTCCTTGGAGAACACCCTTGCCTCCCCACTTCCTTGATCTACTCCTATTCATTCTTTAGAACGTAGCTCAGCCATTGCTTATTCCAAGAAGCCTTCCCTCCCTGCAAGACAGGATAGATGGCCTACTTATGTTTTTTAATAACATTCTCCACTTGTAATATAAGTACTGTTGCACTTATATCTGTCCCCGAATTAGATATATCCTCCATTGAGGGTAGGGATAATGACTATATGAATCACTTTTGTACACTTAGCACTCAGTAGGCACACAAAAATTTATTGAATGAATAAATTTTAGTCTATAATAAAGTGACTCAATTTCAAATATCACTATAAGAAAACTCTAGGAAAAGAACATGCAAAGACCGATGAAATGATATCTTCTGTTTCCCTTCATTTGAAAAGATTCTTAGTAAAGGGTAATATGCAAAATGCACTATAATATAATTGGTTTAATCTAGAGCTGGAACTGGCCAATATATGACGAAAGCATGTCTGTTACTTCCTCTTCTCCACTGTGTTATTTCCCTTGCTGCTGCTGCTGCTGTTTTAATTACTGCCAGTTCAGGTTTCGAGAGTCCACGCTGAAAATGTTCTGTCCTTACAAAAAATGTTTGGCCCTGAAGACAGTTGAGTCTTCTTGGTTCCAAATGCTCCAGTGAGAATTACCATTATTTTAATTACATTTTCAATTTTTCTGTTCTCAAAAGAAATATAACAGAGAGAGTGACTTCAGGCTTATTTTATGCCATTTGACTTTACTGCAGTGTGTTATTAGCTTGATGCTTGATGGTTTGCTAAATCTATAGTATATTTTCATGTGTTCTAATTCCAGGATTGCTGAGTTAGTCCATTAGTTCAATCATATATAGGAGTTATATTTAGGCAGTGTCTTTGTCAGTTTTCCTCACATACGTGAATTTTTTTTTACATACATGAATTTTGAACAATTAATATTTGTTGTGCATAAGAAGAGCTGGAAGGGGCCATTTTTCCAGGCTACATACTGAGAAAATTATACTTTAAAAAGTTTCCCTCTTCTCTTTCTTCCTCCCCCCGCCTCTTTTATCCACATCTTACTTAGACCTAAGATCTTTAACTATAGGAGATTTTCATATTAAATCTAACTTAAAACATTTATGTTTCTGAAAGAATATTCCTGTACCAGAAACATTGTTGTGAAACTAAAAGACAGATCATTGGAGAGAAAGGCAATTGGAAAGAAAGAAGGAAAGGCATGCAGTAATTAAAATATTTATCATGTGCCATTCTCAGCTCTTGCCTTTTTCCCCCCTAATAAAATAAAGGAAGAAGAAAGGGGTATTGGAGAAGGGAATGATTTTGAACAAAGGGGGATGCAGTTCAACTGCACATATCATTCTAGTCCTCTGGAGCAAACTGAACAAGAAGTTTTGTAACTTTGTAGTAAAAACATGTTTTTTTTGTTCTAGTACTTTAAAGTTTCTTTGTAAAACAGTAGTTGATTTTCATAGCTCATTGACAAATGTTTCTTTAAAATCACTATTAGATTACTTCATCTGGGCTTTTGCCATTTCAGATTGGAGTTGCTCATTCTTTTTTACTATTCGGTGGACTGTGAAAATCGAACCGTTAACCTGTTAATGATTATAATAAATTAAAAACATACGAGGCTAGCCTCATCCGCATTTGAACTGCAGGATGTAGTTACCTCCCTTGTGTGTAAAGCTATTATTTTTTGATACCTGTGGTTTTAAGGTCCTCCATCTGATCATTCAAAAGACCTGAAAGAGGCTAACACGTTGAATTTTTAAATGATAAGTCTCTTTCTTTGTGCCGTTGACTGCACTTCTTTCTGTCCTGTCGTCTCGATGACAGTAGTAATTTCACGTACACTCGCAGCTGCATCCCTCCTCTCTACCATCTGTACGTGGCTGGGTTAACAAGATGGCAAGTTGATTATCAGCCAAGATACTCTGTATTTCAATATTTTCCTGTGCCCATCCCATGGAACAATTGCCATATTTAGCATCCTTGTCTCTTTTTTTCAGGCAAGGGAGACTTGGTGCTCTGTAGCCCTTCTTCACGAGGTCCTTTCTCGATAAAAGCTCTGTAGGAGATTGTGTTTGGTGATCTGGAGAGTGTTGATGTTTTTGCATTAGCTAATGATAAAGTTAATTTCATTAGTCATAGGTTTGTTAAAAATGGCTCCAACTTGGAACAGCTACTGTTGCTGTCACATATATTCCTTAAAACTGCCCTGGAAAAAGGAATAAGCCCTATATAATTGATCTTTCCCATCTGTTGCTATATCAACAATATAACAGAAATTAGCATGTAATTTTTTAATGAGAATTATTAGCTTGGCCAGGCGTGGTGGCTCATGCCTATAATCCTAGCATTCTGAGAGGCCGAGGCAGAAAGATCACTTGAGCTCAAAAGTTCGAGATGCAGCTTGAGCAAGAGTAAGACCCTGTCTCTATTAAAAATAGAAAAAATTAGCCAGGTATGGTGGTATGTGCCTGTAGTTCCAGCTACTTGGGAGGCTGAGGCAGGAGGATCACTTGAACCCAGCAGTTTGAGGTGGCAGTGAGCTGTGATGATGCCATTCTACTCTAGCCAGGCAACAGAATAAGACTCCTATGTCTCCAAAAAAAAAAAGAATTATTAGCTCATTAGCTTATATGTCCTGTTTAGACATGAGCAGAATGTCTTTTCATTTTAAACATCTTTTGCAGTATGAATAGAATTGGAATAACAAAGATATTAAAAGAATCTGATATATTCGAAAAATTCATGCTTTCGAGATTGCTAAACTGTAAGGCTTGAGGTACTAATACATAACCCTTGGGCATGTTTCTAAGGCATTTTATGTACAAAAAAATTCAGTACATAATTATTATGATAGTGAACATTTTAATAGCATAAATAGCATATTTATAGCATATTGTTTCAAATATAGCATAAATTTATGCTATTGCTTCAAAAGCATAAGTAGCATATAGCATAAATTTATGCTATTGTTTCAATAGCATAAATGTTTCAAAATAGGAGATTGGTTAAACTGTGGTAGGTCTTAAAATGGAATATCAAGGTATTTGAACACTGCATATAAGACAATGGAAAAATTGTGGGGGGAACTGATAGGTGAGAAAAGATAAAATAAATATATAGTGATCTATATGAAATATTAAATCTATTAAAATATGTACAAGAAAAATCTTGGCAGTAAATACACTACAAAATGCTAGCATTGTCCGAGTTTAGATTATTTTTCTTTACTCTTCTTTTTCTTGTAATTTTAAAAATTTAAAAAGTATTCATTACTTTAAAATGGAGGGAGAAATATAAATATCAACAAACTTTATTTGGATTTGATTTTAAACTATCTTCCATGACATAGTCTTTTATTTGTTTGCTCATTCACTAATTCAACAAGTATTTTTTGAGAACCTGCTAGGTACATTGTACTAGGGGCTGAGGCTTTAGCAATAAGCAAAATAGTAAGCTCCTGGAGCTTATATTCTAATAAATAATAAACCTCAAGATGCTTGGAAACATACCCCTATTATATTAAATGCACATTCTTGTTGCCAGCTTTAAAGGACATTTCTTGATTAGTAATTTTGAGAATTTCTAAAATTCATATATATATTTTATAGTCAGGTAGTTCTTCATTATTTGAACATTAGTTGAAATAATTCCATAGACATTTCTAACAGTTTTCTCAGCATTTATATATGTAATGGTAGGGACCTGAAAAGTACATATCACTTTACTATTACTTTAACTCAGTTATTTCTTATTTGTTCCTAATGAAATCATAAGCCTTCCCTAATGTTTATTTTGCTAGCTTTGAATTATGTGACTTTTCCAAATGGCTTTGTTTGTCTTCCTTTGCTAACATAATGAATGACAAAGACTGAGCTGTAACACATTGTATATAGTTCTCTCACTGTTTTTCCCTGCCTGCCCCACCCTGCACACACTTTCCCTTTCTTCCTCCTTCCTCCTTCTCCTCTCCAGCCATAGTGAACTTGGGAGCGGCCAGTTCAGTGCACGGGTACCATGTACACTTTCTCTCTGGGCCTTGAGCACTTAAGGTGCCTACTATACCTTCCTCACATAGCTAACACCTGAGTGTCATGAGGTCTCTTAGAATAATGACAACTTAGTAGTAGTTCCAGCTACTCGGGAGGCTGAGGCAGGAGGATGACTTGAGCCCAAGAGTTAGAGTCCGGCCTGGACGCCATAGCAAGGCCCCCGTCTCTTAAAAATACAATGAAAAAAAAAAAAAAGAATGACAGCTTGGATGTCATTTCTTTCAAGAAGCCTCTCCTGACCTTCGTCGGGGAATAAAGCATTTCTTCCATGTACTTCCGTTGAATGCTTTATTTTCTTTTTCTACCAATAGCGCTTAATGATATTATACTTGCCCGGTTGCTTTAGACTGTAAGATCCATAAAAGCAGAGACATGTCTACTTTATTCACCATTTGATTTCCAGCGCCTAGCCTAAAGCCAGTAATGCACAGTAAATAAATAATTGTTAAGCGAATGTGGTGACCTTTACTGACATGAAAATAACTGCACTGGGAGGCAGGCATTTAGTTTCTTACTAGAATGATCAAATATAAAAATAAACCATATTAACTTTGGATCTAAACAAAGCATTCATTTAATTTTTTTTTCTTACCCTGTTGTCTTCTCAATCTCTCGTTTTTTGATCTCTATTAGGTGTCATCAATCTTACAGAAGAAGTGCAATGGGTCAAAGTCAATATAGACATGGACGGCTATTATATTGTACATTATGCAGATGATGACTGGGAAGCACTAATCAAACAGTTGAAAATAAATCCTTATGTTCTGAGTGACAAGGACCGAGCCAACCTTATCAACAACATCTTTGAACTTGCAGGGTAGAGTATACTTGGCTTGGGTTTGTTTTGTGTTGCTTTGTTTTGTTTTAAACAGGTCTATTGAGGTAAAGAACATTTATGAAAAACAGTTTAAAAGAACTAGCATGTGTTGGCACAATTCATTTTGGAGGATTGGGAAAATACAAGACATGTTCTTTGCCTTCAGGAACTTTATAATCTATTTAGAAACATCAGCTACAAACATATTGAACAGCTAAATAACATAAAACAAGACATTTAATAATAATTCAAGACTAGATACCAAAAAGCAGGATGCACATTTTGCTGAATAAATTGATATAGGATTTCAAGCATTATTTTATTTCACAAGAAAATTCTTTTCGAGCAGCAGCTGGTTTAAAGCATGAAGTTTCATGCTTACCTGTTGGTTTTGAGGTCACGTCTCTGGTAGCCAGCGCCTCCTTATCTGTGTATTATTGGCCTCTCCAACCACCTCACGTCTTACAGAATCCCAAAGTCTAGAACAGAAGTGACCTCGTGTAAAGATATACTCCGAATAGAGTATTACCACTTGGATCAATAATAGGCTTAGAAACACAAGCGTATTCCTTCTGACCACTCTTGACCTCCCCATTTTGGTTCATTTTTTATGAAATGACCTTCTTATATCATCTCAGCCGTCACTGCTATTATTTCTTTAAATGGTTAATTTAAATATACCTAGTACAAATTCACAGTAGACTTTGCCTTAAAAATTTGACCATTCTGATACAGCCAACAATTTGTTTTTCTGATTCAGATACTCTCTATGCTACACTGTCTACCCTGGTAAATATAAGTAATTAGTAAATAAAATTAGTACTTTCATCTTTCTCACCCAAGAGATTGTAATACTTTTGCTGAGCCAGTAGCAATTTACAGATAACTTAAGGAATAAGAAACAAGCTATTGTTGAAGTTTATCTTTCTCTTGAAATGCATCTTTTACCTTGGGTCACCTGAACTTAATCAAAAATAATATTTAGTCTAACTTTACAGAATGCTACGCTAAGTTTAAATTTTTGGTTTCCAAGACTTGCCATCTAGCCATAAAGTTTCACTCTCAGCATGTATAGAGTTCTGTGTGTCTCTGCATATTTACTTTTCCTGTTCTTTTATCCTTTAGCTTAGGCAAAGTACATCTCCAGAGGGCCTTTGATTTGATAGATTATCTTGGAAATGAAAAGCATACCGCACCCATCACTGAAGCCCTGTTCCAAACAGGCCTCATCTATAACCTCCTTGAAAAACTGGGATACATGGATCTAGCCTCAAGACTGGTGGTAAGTCTGCCTTTCTGCCAGCTTCTCTTGCTGCTGCCTTTAATATTGTCATCTGTGGTTCCATTCAGCCAGGAATGAGCTGAAAAACCAACTAGTTAAATTCTATTTTCTTTACTTTCCTGGTTGTGAAAGGTTTGAATCAAAATGTCACTGTCTACCATGAAGAGTTGATAAAGGCTTAGTATCATATGGTCTTGTTTGAATATCAAAATATAGACTTTTGACACTGCTATCAAAAGGAGGTCACATGAAAACAATATTTCTCTATTCAATTTCTGTTTTCATATAATAAATACTTGAAATAGGACCTTTTGCAAAATAGATCTCCCTATTAATTTTTTAGTGGTCATAAAATGTAAGTTAGTTTGTATTGAGAATATTCTGTTTAGGAGCTCTTGCTGATTATCATCTAATGGATAATGATGCTGGTGGATTTAAGTTTCTCTGCAAAGCATTAAAGGAGTCTTAGTATTGGAGACTGTTTTACCTGTCTTAAAACCAATTGCCTGATCTGAATAGTATCTTGTTATTTTGGATACTTTCAGTATTAAACTATTAACTGAGTCTTTAAAAACTTGTGAGAGATGAAAAAATTCTTCATTTTTATCTAATTCTATGAATCAGCACATTCTGATAAAAGAGTTTGCCTTATAAACTGGTCAGGTTTTTCAGGGACCCAGGCAAAAGGCAGCTTTCAGAAAAAGGAAGAAAGTATTGGACCAGGGATTGGAGTAAGGTTTTTGGGGTTTTGGTATCCTCACTAGTAAAAGGGAGGGGTTGGATTAAGTCATTTTTTTGAAAATAACCTTCTTCTGCCTCTATTATTGTCCTACGGTGCATCTCTTGTGATGAGTTCTCTCATCACATACATGATTTTTAGTGGAGGAAGGGATGCAGAACAGATGGGCCCTATGGAGCTTGAAGAGCACCCCTCCCCCACCAGTTCCTGATCTGACCCAAAGGAGGTGCGCCATCTCTGCCCACGAGTGAGATGCTTAAGTTAGATGATTTCTGAGCTCTCTTCTAATGGTTGAGATTTTTATTATTTTCTATTTCATAAAGCTTTCAACTAGCAAGCTTAATAAAAACCAATGCCTGAAACATGACCTGGCCCATAGTGATACTCAGTAAATATTGGATGAATAAATGAGTGAAACATATCAGAAACAAGTGCATTTGAGTGCTTATTATATCCTACACATCGTGCTAAGTGCTTAATGTAGATTACCTCATTTCATCTTCACACAATGCCAAGGTAGATATTTCTGCCTCCATTAGATAAATGAGGAGACTGAATAACTTTTCCAGTGTCACTTACCTAGTAAATTATAAAGCTCAGAGTCAAACCCAGATTAGTTTTACTCAAAAGCCTACTCTTGGTCTTATGTTGTCATATTTAGTGTTCTAGCAATGTCATCTTTCCAGCGTACTTTGTGTTGGAAAAATTAAAGCTTGCTTTCTTGATATCATTTTTTTCTTTTTAATACTGAGACTTTTACGTTAAAACAGTTAGAAAAGCTTGTAGACCATGCATTTAAGGCTTAAAATAATAGATCCACATCTAGTTGTTCTCTCGAAAATGAAGTTGTCAACTTATGAGATTTTTTAATATCTGAAATGTTAATAACTGTATGTTTTTACAATATTTTGGGGTATTAGCTAGTTCAGGTACTGTTGATGGACATCTGGGTGTTTGTAGCTTGGAGCTATCATGAAAGCACAGCTATGAATATACTTATACATGTCTTTGGTATGCATTTCTATGGGGTATGTGTGGAATGGAATTATTGAGTCATAACATTTGCATAGTTAATACTGTACTATCAAAGTTTTTCAAAGTTGTACCAATTTACACTCCATATGAGAATTCTAGTTGCTCTGTATCCTCGCTGTTAACTTAATTATTCACACTAAATCTTTTTTCTTTTAGCCACTCAGATGGGTGCATAGTAATATTGCAATTTTGGCTTTAATTTGCATTTTCTTACTGACTAGTGAAGATGAATTTCTTTTTGATATGTTTATTGACCATTGGATATTTTTTTGTGAAGTGCCCAAGTCTTTAACTTATTTTTCTGTTTAATTGTCTGCCTTTTCTTATTGATCTGTAAGCAGTCAAATCAAATTTGCATATTCTAGATATGAATCCTGTTATATTTACAAATATCTTCTCCCACTCTGTATTGCTTTTTACTCTTCTAATAAGGTTTTTGGTTAATGTCAATTCTTAATGTATATAAAATATTTGCCTACCCAAGATATTCTGTGTTCTCTTCTAAAAACTTTATTATTTTACCTTTTACATTTTGATCTATGACCCATCTGGAATTGATTTTTCTGTATGGTGTGATGTAGACACCAAGATTTTTTTTTACAATATGGTATCCAGTTATCTCAGTAACAGTTTATTTTGTCACATATGTGTATTTTTAATTCTAAATTTATTTTCGAGTTAATTAGTGTCATATCAATACTATATGAGGTAGTATATTAATTTCCTAGGGCTGCCATTCACCAACTTGATGCCTTAAAATAACATAAATGTATTCTCTCATAGTTCTGGAGGCTAGAAGGCCAAAATCAGGGTGTCGGCAGGATAGGGTTTGTTCCTTCTTAGGAAGAATGTGTTCTGTGTCTCTCTCCTAGCTCTCGTGGTTGCCAGCAATCCTGTTTCCTGGGCTTGTGGATGCATCACTTCAATCTCTGCCTCTGTCAACATGATGTTTTCCCTGTGTTTCTGGGTCCAAGTTTCCCTGCTCTTATGAAGACACCAGTCATTGGATTAGGGCCTCAGTAATTCAGTGTGACGCACCTGAACTTGATGGCATCTGCAAAGACCCTATTCCCAAATAGGTCATAATCATACATTCAGGCAGACCTGTAATTTGGGGCAGGGGCGGGGAGACATTATTCAACCCAGAACAGATAGCAATAAGATTAGTACATCTCACTCACTTTTTTTCACTATTAAAGGACAGTGTTGGTTCTGAACATACCTAAGAGGAAGCAGAATATCTGCTTACGCTGAAGCTGCCCAGCTAGTTAAATTTCCTAATGGCAGAAACCATTCTTCCCTTGACTCGCTCTGTTAACTCTGTTTAGGGCTTAGTTCTCAGGAAGCACTTGATGCTTACCTCAAGCTGTCCTTGTGCTGAGATGCAGATGCTAAACTCAATTCAAGGAATTGCACCTTTGGAGCATTTTCCTACTGATACCCAAGTAACTCTTCTTCCCACTGCATCTTCATCCTGGATGATTTCCAGTTTTCTGGGCAGGTATGTGTTTATGAGGAACATATGTCAGGGTAGGAGCTAGGGGACTGGATAGAAGACAAGAGCAGGAGGCTTAGTGTGTGTTTCTAAGATCAAGGGCCCTTTTAGTCCTGTAGATCTTCGTATTTTTAGCTAAAAGCCAAGTTAGCTTTACTTCATCAAGAGGGAAAACCTGTCTCTTAAAAATTCGTATTCTAGTATTAGGGTATTCTGGTAGCATCAAAACTCTCAAACTATGAAATCTGACACTCTGTAGTTAGGAATTGGAATAGCAGACATTTCTGAGTCCTTGGATACGATGTTCAAATATATTAGTATTTAAGACTGGTGTCTGATTAATTTTTATGTCATTGTAACCAGAACATTATGTACATTTATTGGTCATTTTGTTATGTAGGCTGCACACGATGTGTGCCACAGTTTTTGATGTATGCTGCGGTGGTGTGATGGGCAGGGTCTGGAGGCACATTTGAATTGTGTTAAATTGTTCGCATCTGATGTTAACATCTGATCCTAGCCATATTCCTGTTTTATCACTTACAAATCTGTCATTCTTTTACATACGAGGCATTGGTGGGATAAACCTTTTGCAATAAAAACTGACATTTAACTTTTAAGAAACTCAGTTGACCCCGGAAAGAACTCCCTGGGCGTATCAGTGTAAAATTAAAGCAGTAAATCAAAATCTAATACATAACATAAGTGCCAGCATCTTTCCCTGTCTGTTTTATTTTTAAAATCATTTTGGGGTGGTGGTGTTGCATTTTATTGCATATCCAATATTTGCAGTTTGTGTAACCCATTAATTTCCTCTCTCCACTTGCCATTTTACTTTATGAAATCATAGGGTTGGATTCTATTGTTTAATGAGCTTAAATTTCAAGAAAATTAATTTGGGGCCGTAGAAAAACAGTTTCATTTTATTACTAAAAGGGAAAGATAATTTGAAGCACATGCTACACTTCATTAATATTAACTAATATTAGAAATATAAGCTGAATTAATTATAAAAATGATTATATTTTATAATGGCAGGATTTTTCTAAAAATAGAATTCTTTTTTTAAATAAAAATTTTTACTCTTATAATTTGAAATATATCTAAAATCAACTATTTTTAGAATTCCTCTTAATGATTTGGTACTGAGACTAACTAGCAAAATCGTACCCTATGATTCCAGTGGTGTGACTGCTCAGGAATTAGCCTTAGCATCTTCAAGTGTCAGGTTTCCTTTGCTTCTAATACTTTAAAGTGCCAATTTTCCCACTAACTTCTTTATGTTTTAGTAAACTCTGAATGAGCATTGCCATTTTTTCTTCACTGAGTTTTTTAAAATAAAATTACAGGCTTATAACTTTCTTTTCTCACATTCTTCCTTTGTTTCTATTTGACAGTTAAGACTAGCTTTTAAATTTATTTTATTCTTCAGTTATTTGGGATGGTTTGCGATCATGACGCTATTGAGAATGTAAGGCCGGTGGAAGACAGCACGTACCAGTGCAGTCAGGTGTATCCAGTGGGATCTCCTGCATTACTCTAATATTCCTCGCGTTACTAGTCAGCTATCAAGTATTTTCCACTTCCTGTTCTCCCGGTGACTCTCAAACTTCACACTCTCACGTTCCACCAGGTGTCTGTTCTCTCTGTCTTTGCTTTTGACAAGAGTGAGTTGCCACTCACTCTTTGAGTCACAAACTTTGAGTCCTTCTCCTCTCACAGACTCTTTTTTCCATTCATATATTCAGCTCCACAAGGGACTTGTCTCTGCTGAGAAAATGGCCTCAACAGTTTAAAGATCTGCAAATAGGATTTATGTTAGATATTGACAGTGGTACTTGGGAAGAAAGTAATGCTCTATGAAGAACTTGACCGAAATTTGTGGGATTAAGAGTTTTTGTATGTGGTCATCTCTGGTGCTTGATTACTTGAGATGAGATGTGATAATGGTAGTGGTGGTAAGGAAGGACCCGAGGAAGAAATCCTTCTGTGCTGACATCCCTGGGGAGAGGGGGCACCTGTAATTTTTTTTTTCACTTTTTATCATCCTTATATGTAGTTGTGAAGGTTTTCTAAAAAATACCTAAAAGCATCTTTTATATTAGAATTTTTGTTCCTTCCTGTGGCATTTATAAATGCATTTTTCATATTATGCTTTTTAAAATTCCATGTATCCTCAACCCTCCCCATGTATAACAACTTGTAATGTGGAAATACTTCCACACACTATGTCCAGCTTTTATGCTTTTGCTGTGGAGAAAGATGAAAAAGTTGTTGGTTCCTTAATACCCCAAGTATACATTTAACAATGACATCCATTCAGAAGAAGCTGTAGAAATGAACTGGATAGTAGGTGATATTAATGAATAAATTTCATTTTCTTAAGTGTAATAAGGTATTATGGTTCTGTAGGAGAATGTCCTCATTTCTGTGAGTTGCATGTGAAAGTATTTTCAAATGAAATACAGTGATATCTGTAACTATCATATGGTTCAGCTAAAACCAGAAAAAAGCAAGTTGTGTGTGTATGCGCATTACACATATGAAGAAACAAAGCAATTCTAAGAGTGTTAAAAACTGTTGACTCTAGATAATCAGCATCTGTGTATTCATTGCATTATCTTTTTTGTAAGTATGAAAATTTTTTAAAAGCTTGGGAGAAGAAATAAACTGTAAACAACTGTTCTTCCCCGCAGGCTTCATTTTCTCGCTAACTTGGTTAAATTAATTTGTGGTAGCACCGAACTAGTTCATATGTTAAATATACTGTTAACAGTGGATTCAGAAACATTTAAGCATTAACCATTAAGTAAAGAAGTCTGTTTTTCTCCCATTGCTTTAAGGTTTCATAGATGCTGAAATCACAAGGTCAGGAAGCTCCAACTTCCTTTCAGCAGTGGTTATAAGTGATACTTTTTGGCAGAAAAATGACTTCTAGCTAAGTACACACAGCATAAATGTTCCCTACTGCCCAGAAGTCATTAATTCTTTCTCAGTTATGTCATTAGAAGTCCCTCTTGGCTATAGCAGCCTTATGTATAGCCTCTGTTATTGAATGGTTTCATCCCAGCTATATGTGGGCTTCATGTGGTCAGTTGATATGTGATGAATAATACCTATGCCCCCCCCTTTTTTTCTCATTGAGTATATGTTGGGGAAAAGAGATCTTACTGTCCTAATTTTTTCGATTGCCCTAATTATTACTTGTCTATTATAATCTATTTTGTTTCTCTAGACTAGGGTGTTTAAATTGCTTCAAAACCAAATCCAACAACAAACATGGACTGACGAGGGCACCCCATCTATGCGAGAGCTTCGGTCAGTCTTGCTAGAATTTGCTTGCACCCACAGCCTGGGGGACTGCCACGCCGCTGCCATGAAGCTGTTTGACGACTGGGTGGCATCCAATGGAACTCAAAGGTGAGGTATACTTCTGCTCAAGTGAATCGCTTCCCTCCTCTTTACCTCGCATCCTGTACTGAAACCAGGATCTTCTCATCCTTGCTCTTAAATATTATAGAACTGAATGTTAATATAGGGAACTCTGTATCTGTGCTCTCAAACAAGACTTTTGTGGTAAAATACACATAACATAAAATTTAACATCGTAAACATTTTGTAGTGTACAGTTCAGTAGTGTTAGGTATATTCACATTGTTGTGCACCAATCTCCAGAACTGTTTCATCTTGCAAAACTGAAACTCTGTACCCATTGACAACTTCTCACCTCCTCCTCCCCAACCGCTGACAGCCACTATTCTGTTCTTTGTTTCTGTGGGTTTAACTGCACTAGACACCTCAGATAAGTGAAATAAATTTGTCTTTTTTTCCATTGGCTTCTTTCACTTAACATGAGGTCTTCAAGTTTCATCCATATTGTAGCATGTGTCAGAATTTCCTTTTTTAAGGCTGAATAATATTCCATTGTTTGTATATACCACATTTTATTTATCCATCCATTCATGGATAGACCTTTGAGTTGCTTCTACCTTTTTGCCATTGTGAATAATGCTGCCATGAACATGGGTGTATAAATATCTCTTAGAGACCCTGCTTTCATTTCTTTTGGATATATGCCTAGAAGTGGTATTGCTAGCTCATATGGAAATTTTATTTTTAATTTTTTGAGGAACCACCGTATTATTTTCCATAGCAGCTGT
>CAUYSK010075600.1:0-17101 GCA_963575035.1 Avahi laniger
AGCTCACAGCAACCTCAAATTCCTGGGCTCAGGTGATCCTCCTGCCTCAGCCTCCCGAGTAGCTGGGACTACAGGCATGCGCCACCATGCCCGGCTAATTTTTTTTCTATATATTTTTAGTTGTCCAATTAATTTCTTTCTAATTTTTAGTAGAGACGGGGTCTCGCTCTTGCTCAGGCTGGTTTCGAACTCCTGAGCTCAAACAATCTGCCCGCCTCGGCCTCCCAGAGAGCTAGGATTACAGGTGTGAGCCACCGCGCCCGGCCCACACTCATAATTTTAAATGTTAAAACAATTTTTATACATATTTGTATGTAGCTTGATTCTGAAAATATGGTCACCTTAGTGTTTTAACACAGCAGCCTAGAACTAAAAATAAATGTTAACAATAAAATAGGTACTGAGTCAGACTTGCAAAATTCTGGTTGTTATTAATTATTGTCATTACGTGATCTTTTTTCTGTGACAATTTCTATTTACTTTGGGACCAGGGAAGGACCACACACATCCCTTTAGCACCAGGGGGAGGGGGACCAGTGCATACACTGAGGGTATCACCCCTAATCCTCAGAGGCTGCAGGGAGGGACAGGAAACAAGGTGCTGGTGTCAATAGAAAATATGCTAACAACGTCTGGGCAATTAGCATATCTCTACATGTATATGCCCTTTGACTGTAAAGGGATGAGGCGGTCCTCATTACTGGGGAAGAGTAGTTTCAAGAGGAAACGTACTGGGCTCTTGAGTTTCTCATGCATGGGAGGGCAGGGCTTTATATATAATATTTTGTACAAAACTGAGATGTAATTGACATATAAAATTGTACATATTGTATTCATCTTGATGAGTTCAAAGGTAAATATATACCCATGGAACTTTCATCACAGTGTCATTCACGTAACCATTACCTCCAGTGGTTTTCTCCATCTCTCCCTATTTCTTTATAAGACCATGTCACGTATACAATCTACCCTGTTAAAAATTTTAAGTCTGTAATACATTATAGTTAACTACATGCAACATGCTGTGGAGTAGATATTGAGCACTTACTTGTATTGCATAATAGAAACTTTGTACCCTTTGGCCAACACCTCCCTGATTCCCAGTTCCCTGACCCTTAGTAACCTCCATTCTGCTCTATGCTTTTATAAGTTTGACTATTTAGATGTCTGATATAATGAAATCATGTAATACTTTTTCTGTGTCTGTCTTATTTCACTTAACATAATGTCCTGCAGTTATGTCCATGTTGTCATAAATGGCATAGTTTTTCTATCTTACAGAAAATCATATTCCTTGCAGAATAATATTCCATTGCATGCATCTACCACATTTTATCCATTCATCGCTTGGTGAACATTTAGGTTCTTTCCATGTTTTGTTCTTTATGAATAATATTACAGTTTACATAGGGTAAAGTTATCTCCTGGAGACCCTGATGTCCATTCCTTTAGACATACCCCCATGCTGTGGACTGAATTTGTCCTCCAAAGTTCAAGTGTGGACAGCGAAATCACCAATGCAGTATTGTTGAGAAGTAGGGCCTTTAAGAGGTGATTAGGTCATGATTGTTCTGCCCCAATGAATTGATTAATGCTGATGTCATGGGAACGAGTTCCTGATAAAAGGATGAGTTTGGCCCTCTTCTCATCTCTCTCTCTCTCTCTCTCTCTCTCTCTCTCGTGATTTCCTTTACCCTTTTGCCTGCCACTGTGAGATGACAGAGCAAAAAGGTATTTACCAGATACAGCCCCTCAATCTTGGACTTCTGAACCTCCAGAACTATCAGCCAAATAAATTTTTCTTCATTATAAATTAACCAGTCTATGCTATAGTGTTATAGCAGTACAAAATGGACTAAGACAACCCCAAAATGGGATTGTCTGATCATATGGTAGTTCTATTTTTAATTTATTCAGGAACCTCCAAATTGTTTTTCGTAGTAGCTATACCAATTTGCATTTCCAACAACAGTATACAGGATTCCCTTTTCTTCACACTCTTTCCAAAACTTCTATCTATTTCCTTTTCAATCATAGCCATCCTAACAAGTTTGAGGTGTTCTATCAGTTTTAGTTTGCACTTCCCTGATGATTAGTGATGTGAAGCAACTTTCCATGTACCCATTGGCCCTTTGTATTTTTTTTTATTTCAGCATACTATGGGGGTACAGATGTTTAGGTTATGTAATTTTTTTTTGAGAAATATCTATTCTGTTCTTCTACCTATGTTTTAATTGAGTGATTTGTTTTTTGTTTTTGGCAGTTTTTTCATAGACTTTCCTTATATCTTTTGCATATTAACCCTTGATGAGATATACAATTTGGTAGTTGTTTCTTCCATCCAATAGCACTCCTTTTCTCCTTGATAACTGATATCTTTTCTGTCAAGATATTTTCTAATCTCTCTTCTGATTTCTTCTCTCATTCATCTAAGTGTGTGTTTTTAAATGTTTACGTATTTGTAGAGTTTTTTTTCTTTGTACTATTGATTTCTATTTTCATTCCGTTGTAATTAGAGAGAATACATTACATGATTTCAGTCTTTCTAAATTTGCTGAGGCTTGTTTCGTGGCATAACATGTGGTCTATCTTGGAGAATGTTCAATGTGCACTTGAGAAAACTCTGCTCAATTGCCATTGAGTGAAATGTTCTCTGTATGTTGTTAAAGTCCAGTTGATTCTGTGATGGTATTCAAATCCTGTATTTTCTTATGAATCTTAGCATGATTGTTCTATTTATTAATATTATTGAAAGTGGGTTATTGAGGTCCTCTATTTTGGATTATTCTTTTTTCTATCCATCAATGTTTGCTTTATATATTTGGGATCATTTATGTTTGTGCATATATATTTGTTATATCTATCTGATGAATTGACCCTTTTATCTTTACACAATGTATTTTCTTCTATCTTATAATAGGTTCTGACCTAAGTCTTTGCAATAAAGACTTTTATTGGCTTTGCAATAAACTGACGTGGGACTAAACAGTGAAGATGCAAGTTTGTCTCCTGTGTAAATTGCTATATATAAAATTTATTTCCAGAAGTTCATAAAGTAGATTAGCTGCAGTGAACTGTGTGGGCTGTAATGCAAAGATCGCACACACAATGGCTCAACAGAGCAGATATTTATTTCACATTCATAGAATGTAAGAAGGGGAGTCTTCTTAGGGTAATGGTGGGAAGGTATTTGCTCTCCTATCAATTTCTTCTTTCTTAAATCACAGCAAGCTTTTCCACCGATGGCTCTTAATGCCATCCTCGGGGTCATTTGAACATCAGTCTCACGAGGCATGAGAAACCAAAGACCATGCAGACTTTTTTTTTTGCCAGGCCTGGAAGTAGTGTTCTTGCCCACAATAACAAAAGGCTGAGAAATGTAGGCCACGTTTGTGTCCCAGAGAAGAGAGAAGAATGTTTTTAATAGTCAGTCTCTCCCATACAAGATTTCTCCCTTGCATGAATTCTGTGATGTCTGCTGAGGTTTGACTTCCGGCCAAAGGTTTTCCCACAATCACTACATTCACAGGGTTTCTCACCAGGGTGAGTCCTGCGATGTTTAGTGAGGTCTGAATCAGAGTGCAAGGTTTTCCTATATTCTTTACATTCGTATGGTTTCTCACCTGCATGAGTGCCCTTATGATTCTCGAGGGATGCCTTCTAGCAAAAGGATTTTCCACATTCACTACATTCACAGGGCTTTTCCCCTGTGCGAGTTCTCTGATGCGCATTGAGGGATGACATCAAGTAAAATGTTCTCCAACATTCACCACATACACAGGGTTTTCCCCATTGTGAATTCTCTGGCGTCTAGTGAAACCTGATTTGTCACAGAAGGCTTCCTGTATTCATGACATTCATGGGGTTTCTCTCCTGTGAGAATTCTATGTACAATATGGGCTGACTTCTGGGAAAAGGTTTTTCCACATTTCTAATATGCATGTTGTTTTTCACCTATGTGGATTCTCTGGTGCCTCCTAGGTCCTGATTTCTGAATATAGGATTTATCACATTCACTACATGAAAAAGGCTTCTTCCTTGTATGTATTCTCAAATGTATTATAAGATCTGATTTCAAAGTTTTTCTGATATTCACTACATTGATAAAGTTTCTCTCTTGTACTTTTTGATGTCTAATGAGGTTAGACTTCTAGAGAAAGTTTTCCCGCATACATGACATTCGAAAGCTTTCCTCCCTACCTGTGTGTTGAGCAATGTGAGCTGAGTGAGCCGACTTACCACAGGCGTTTCCACACACGTTCCATCCGCAGGAGGCCTGTCCCATACACACTCTTACGTGTTAGTAATGCTGCTCTGTGCTCAAGGCTTTCCCTTGTCCGTTCTACTCAAAATGTTCCTGCCCATTTTCAACCTCGTGCTAAGATCCTCATGGCCTCCCCGGGATTCCCCGGTTATATCATAAGCTATGGGGTTTCTTTCCAGCCTTTGCCGTATCAGGATCACTAAGGAGAAGCACTTTCTGACATTCATTGAAATTCTCAGGCCTCACTGCTGAATAGTTTCCATTATTTATAATTGGTTTGGGTACATGATTTGAGCTCAAGTGACACATTTTTCCTAATTCAACTCTCTCCTTAGTTAATGTGTTGCTGTTGGTGATTACAACTTGCCACAAGGTCTACTGTGACTTTCACGGCTCTTCTCCATCAGGTTGTCAACTGTCTGGACATTTGAAATGTGAAAAAATAAACATATTCATGAACCACTCATAAGCTTTTCTTATGCAATGTTCATGCAAAGTTAAAGAAGCTTTGCCCTATCTTAGTGGCATAAGATTTCATAAAAATCAGTCTTGGTTTTAAACTATGATGTTTTTTCCTATAGACTTAACATAATAAATCACATTAGTGTCTTTTCTTATGTTAAATAGTGCTTTCCATTGCTTCAACCTTTTTCCTTGTTAAGTCCTGTAGAAATATTTAGTAAAAATATTCACCTACTGCCTGGCTGTAGTTTGGATCTAAGTGCTGTCAGCTGCCATTTGTATTTTCTATTCTTTTCCTTTATTTTATTCTTAGAACAATGGTGGGTTTCTCATGCTGGTATTTTTCTCATTATTCAGCTTTGAAGATAGCAAGGTTTTTCTGGATTAACTATTTGCGGGTATAAGAGAGAGAGCCATTTGTCTGTGACCTGAGCAGGTATAAAGCTTGGGGACTGGATTTGCATAAATATTTGTTTAGTTAACTCTTCCCTAGAAAATAACTATAGGTATCTGGGCGGTTTTTAAATACAAACTCTCTTCATCCACAGGCTAAATGAAGAAAGCTTCATGTAAATTCCTAATTTAATCTGACTTCCCTGCTTCAGAGAACCATAAGAGGAACAGGAAGCTCCAGTCAACCAACTGGCCAACCCTCCCTGCCGCTCTAAAGGATTTCCTTTGACAATGCAGGTTGTGCCCATTATCTCTGGAATGTTTATTTTGGGCTGCTTCTCAAATCAGTATTCTGGTATTCTTCCCTCCAATTCCTGGCAAATTACTGTTCCTAAAGGCTCTTATTTTGTGCATTGGAAGTTCAGCTGTCTCCTATTTTCATAGAAAACAAAGTCTCCTACATAGTTCTCATTCTGTCATTTTACAATAATTGCCACAAAGAGAAGAGGAAAATGCTAACTTTCCTATGCCCAGATGGAAATCTGAGCCCTTCACCCTAAATCCTTAGTTCCCTTGGTCTTGAGACGGAGAATCTCCTCCCTCTCCTCAAGTCCATGAGCACTCCTTTCCATGCTCATAGGCTGGGTCCTTCCGCCTTTCATGACTTCTCACGCTGTGGTACACAAAGCTCACTTCTGGAGTTCTTTTCTCATTTTCTTATGAATTCTCTAAGTGATCTCCTTTATGAATAAAACCTCAAAAATCAGCATTAAGCTATCAATTTGTGATATACATGTCAAGACTCGAATCTGCATTTTATATTCATCTATGTATTATATGCCAAAATTGGAAAAGAGTTACTTAAAATTAAAGCTATCCAAAGCAAGTACTTAGTATTCCCCATCAAACCACTTTTTCTGACCATCCTATTTATCATATCCCATTTTTCTCTATCGAAGTCACTCTTGTTAAATATTCTTTATAATTCTTACCCAGCTACTTTAGATGATGTTCTTTTTTTCTCTCATCAGAATGTAAACTCTATGAAAAAGGGACATTATTTTAATCATTGCTGTTAGTACAAGTTCGAAATTATCAGTGCTTAAAATTTATCAATTAAGATGTGCTAGAAGAATAAATGAATGTGTGAATAAATGTCTGAAAAAAACACAGTCCAGAAGATAGCAGGAAAAGAGGGCAACTGAGAATACCGAGAAAGTAAATAACCAAGAAAAATATCCTAGAAGAGGAAGGCAGGCATTAGATTTTGGGTGAGAACATATTCAGCAAAATTAAGGGTGAAGATATATACACATAAGAGCCTTCCTCGTAGATGATATAATGCATATAGTTTGATCCCTGTAGACCAGCTGTAATCAGTTTCAGGGTATGGGAAAAAATTGGTCAAAACAGGTCAACAATGGCCACATCAGCTGGGCTCTACTTTTCTGGGCCTCCCTATCCCTATGCACTGACTAACCTGGGAGCCTCTTCTACCATCCACGGATCTGTTCCTTGCTCCAACTTGAAGATCACCTCAGGTTTCATAATGAAATATCCTGTTAATAGAAAAGAATCTAGGACTTTGCTACACTGCTCAGTCATGCCTTTTGAAGAATGACAACTTGGTCTCAAAGCTCCACAATGAAGGGGCCAACATAAACATTTCATGAGAGAAAGGTGATGCTTACATTCTTTACAGAGTCGAATCATCCACCTAAATACCATGAAACCATAAAAATTCCTATATTTACTAACAAAGAAGAAATTGTTGATCCTGGGAGTTACTGGGGGGTCTCACTTACCCAAGGACACCAGGCTGCTGCAGGTCTCCAGCATCACGAACCTGTACAGGATCCTCTGAGCATCATCCGGGTCCTGCTGCTCCTCCCAGGTGAAGCCCAGAGCCACGTCCTCAAACAACACCAGCCCCCGTGATGGCACATTTCTCCTCGATTCAAGCCATCATCCCTGGGTCACAAGAACAGGAATTAGAAAGATCTCTTTTCTCTGTCTGATGTGTACCTTATATAAGATGCAATGTGTAGTCCGTTACGAGAAAAAAAATCACAGTAGAAATATCCTTTCTGTGTAATCATTTATTAATTACAGTTGACTCAAACAACAGATTTGAACTGAGTCCATTTATACACAGATTTTCTTCTGCCTTTGCCAACACAGGGACAGTAATGTCACAGCTCCAATTAAGAAATAGTAAATTCCAGTCTGTAAATCTTTAAAAAAAATGAAATAGTCAATAAATATTCTCTTCCTTATAATTTTTAAATAACATTTTCATTCCTCTAGCTCATTTTCTTATAAGAATATAGTATATAATACATATAACATAAAAAGTACCCGTTAACTGACTACTTTATAAGTAAGGCGTCCAGTCAACTGTAGGCTATTAGTAGTTAACATTTTGATCAGTCAAAAGTTATAGGTAAATTTTCAACTACATTGGTGATTGGCACCTCTAGACCCTGTGTTCAGTGGTCCCCTATGCTACAAATACTATTACAAAGTTTACCTTATAGACATTGAATCATATTTGTTGGTAGGGATAAAACTAAAAATAAAATTCTCCTCTGAGGAACTTGTGGTATTAAGTCTTAAGTATAAATAGACAACTGGAATAATAATAGATTTTTCCTATTAACAGGGTATTTCATTATGAAACCCGAGGTGATCTTCAAGTTGGAATAGTTAGTAAACAAATTTAGACATAAATTCAGTGTAGACCACAATAAGAAAGAAGGACAAAATACAGTTCTATTTTCAATAAGGTTGCACTACACTGAAGAATAAGAGATGTTAAGCTTTTATATTCAGTCCCAAGGACATAAAGAACACAACATACATTAATGGAACTCTACACAACAACATGTCCATGTAAAGAATCCTGGGCCAGGATAAGATCAACACAATCTTAAAGGAACTAATTATGAATAAATTCTCTATGTAAATATTTGACCTAATAAATAGGTTAGGTAATGAGGAAAACCTTAGAAAAAGAGATAATATTTCCTTTTAGCACAATTATACCAGATGTCAGGGAGAGTGAAGACATATGGTGCTGAGATCATTCTGCTTTGGACCCTGACAAGATGTAAAGGAAGGCTGGAAACTTTAGTGGCTACCTTCTGTAGGGCTGAAGATGGAGCTCCATCACCAGTGGACAATGACTTAACGATACGTATGTAATGAAACCTTCCTAAAGATGGGGTTCAGGGAACTTTGGGGTTGAAGAATATATCAAGGTGCCAGTGGGGTTGCTGTATACTGTATAATAAATCAGTCAGTGATCTGTTCCAGCAAATTATTTAACATGGGAAGGGGGCATCAGCACCCACAGTTTATACTAAAGTTGGATAAAAGTGTAGATTGACTGGTGACCCACTACCAACTTGCATCTGAAGTGAAAAGCCACTCTTGTGGAAATAGCCCTTAACCTACAGGCTTCGTGCTAACTCTGGGAAATTAGTGTTACAACCGAATTGAATCGTAGGACACCCAGTGTCCACAGAGAGCTAGAAAGCTGCTTGGGAAGGAAAACCCAACATATCTGGTATCACAAGTGTTCTGGGGTTTATAGGTTCATAATTTCTCACATTAAAAAAATTTTAGGCCGGGCACGGTGGGTCACACCTGTAACCCTAGCACTCTGGGAAGCCGAGGCAGGAGGATTCCTTGAGGCCAGGAGTTTGAGACCAGCTTGAAGAAGAGCGAGACCCTGTCTCTACAAAAAAATGAAAAATGAGCCATGCATGGCGGTACGTGCCTGTAGTCCCAGTTACTTGGAAGGCTGAGGCAAAAAGACCGCTTCAGCCCACGAATCTGAGGTTGCAGAGACCTATGATCATGCCACTGCACTCTAGCCCAGGTGACAGAGACCCTGTCTCAAAAATAAACATATAAATAAAATGATCAGTTAATTACATGGTTACTTTTCATTCTTAACCAACTATAGTATTGACTACAGTTCTAGTCCATAAAGGGACTGATGCATACATCTGTTTTTCCTTACTCAATAGTAAACGATTAGCTGAAAGATCAGAAAAATTAAATACCATCTTTAAAAGCATTTGAAAGCATGACAAATTTTTTTTGGATTACAAATATACAATTGTATATTAACAAAAGTTATAGATAAGATCACTGATGCAAATTTGTATAAATAAAAGGTACTAATTATAAAAACCTTATTTTTATTCTTTGCATATCTTTTTACTGACCTCTGTTCAATTGTGTCCTACTAACTCCTGAATGCTTTCTCCCTGTGGACACTGAGGGATGGCAACACATATGTTGGATAGATCAACACTTCTCAAGGGATTGAAACTAGTCAATCAGCACATATGCTCTTCAGGTTTTGCCAGGAATGACATTTCCAATGTACCAAACAAAGTTACTATGTGTGTTTATGAGTACCAACAGCTCCTCCCCCTGCATTGGCAATGTATGCTGATATTATTATATAAACAAACAAACAAAAGTGGTAGGAGTTGACACCAGATGCAAGTTGACTTGAGAGAGAAGAGTCCTGGAAAAGTTTTACTTGGGTGACTGGGCGTATGTTAGGAAAAGAAAAAGCAAGGATAGGTCTTGGGCAAGAGTCAAACCTCTCACACCCTCATCCACCTTCGCCCAAACTTCAGCCCCCTTTTACCCCAGAACCTACCACACTGAAAACCAAAATAACCCAGACGACTCAAGCAAGGAATTTGTTTCAAAAGGAACAGCACTAGTAGGTGGAACTCTGAAAGACTTCTGCAAGAAATTCTTTTCCTAGTTTGTGGCAGACACCAGGGAAAGAGAAGCAAAATTAAGGTCTATCTCACATATGTAAAAATAAATAAAAGCATTAAAGACTTCATAAACAGATGGATGAGTTGACGGAACATGGGAGTTTTGGGGAAAATAATTATGAGACCACTGGATGTGTACTTGGGCAAAGGATTGTGGACCCTGGTATTTTACTTCACTATATACATTAGAGCAGTCTTTCCAACTCAATAATACAATCCATTGAAGATGCACAAATTAGTTTAGTGGGAGAGAACAAACATCTTTTTTACAGAATCTAAGCGTGTTACCTTATTATTACCTTGTTTGTTAACGAGCTTAAAGTATAATAGAAACAGGATTTTTCAAGCTCTATAATCCCAACTGTAAAATACAGTCGTGGCTCCTAAAAACTTAATACTTTTAACCGAAGTAAAAATATAACCTACTTACCAATATGCTAGACTATTTTGTCCACATTCTAACTTCCCGTAGTCCACAGTGTCTCAGGTTGTCAATCCAGGATTTATCAGAGGAGCTGAATTCCACGTCGTTGTCACGTGGCTAGAGAGTAGGCCTAATCCCTCAGGTCCTGATCCATGGGCAGCCAGACGGACTCCCCGGAAGTAAACAAAACTTCCCCCGTTGGTTCCCAGCGGAAGACCGCAGGGCCTTGTGGGGAATGTAGTCTCACACCGCGTTGACGTCACCAGCGCAGTTCCCTGGGAAGAACTTTTCGGCGTTCCTTCTGCGCATGTGCAACTCCGCCCACCTCCGCCATCGTCCTCTAGGAATTTCTGCCTCCTGCGCTCTCCGTGGCTCTGCAGACCAGGGTTTGGATTCTGCGACCTTACAGGTTGGTGCAACAGTGAATGGGGACCCTGGTGGGCGGGCAGGTGTCCCTACTTGGTGGGAGCAGAAACGCGGGTGGATCCGAGGGGGGCGGGGCCTGGCGTGCAGGTGCGAGCCATGGATCTCCAAAGGGGCGACTCGGGCTGTGCGGTCCACGGTCGCTTTGTCGGAAGACGGCGCTGCCCGAGGGAGGGGGTGGGCTCCCAGGGCGCAAAAGCTGGTTCCCGAAGCCCCGCGACGGGGTGGTCGCGTCCGAGATGGCGGCGGGGAGTTCAAGGTCCGGCTCCGCCCCAGGAGGACCCTGTTACTAACCTACCTGACGCTCTGATTACTCACCTGTCAGGTGAAAGTATTAGCAATACCGGTGAAATGCCCCTAAGTTTCCGGATGAGTAATTGTGAAGTGTATGCAGACTGAGTCTTCCTGTGTGGCAGTCTTCCTGTTTGGGGGGTTTCTTTGTGTCTCTTCAGCAAGTGACATTCTGGTCTCCTGCCACACTGTGTAGCCTGCCCAGCACTCCTGGTTTCAGTTTGCAGAAGTTTATTCAACACCCAATTTCCAAGGATAGTGAGCTCTCCAGGAGAAATTTGGGTCCCGGATGGTGGTTCTGTTTTTTTCGAAAATAAAGTGTGTTAACAGAGTTTGAAAGACAACATCCTGTGAATTAAAATTTCCCCTGAAAGAAAACCCCTCTGACCTAAACTCACTAACTAGCTCCTCAGGACAGAGGCAAAAGCGTCTCAGGAAAGGAGGGATCCTAGCTTTTATCGCCCAAGCAATTAATGATCCTACCGCCCAGAGTGAACAAGATTGGATGATGCTACTTTCTCCGGAAGCTAGAAACTACTGGTGCTATTGGAAGGTTTGGATAACTTGGAAAGCAGAGGTGACTTTGGTAACTTGGAAAGACAGACAGGTGCCTAGGAAATGTTACGGGTTGGTGCTTTGCAGTCTGAGGTGGAGGCCTACCCTAGCATACATACCTGAAAGAATTTCTCTGCATTACTCTCTGAAGACGCTCTGGTTTCTTTACTCCCCTCATTGATTGTTTTCAGAGTCTGAGCTCTCCCAAACCTATCTGCCATCTAGAGATAAGATGATGGTCTGTCTATCCTGATCATTTTTTCTGGCAGTTCAGGAAGGGTTTGCCAAGTATATCTGCTTGTTTAAAAAAAGGCTGAAAAAATTGAGTTTGAAAAGATAAGTGACTTTCCCAGAATCACATGCTATGTACATGTGAGACATCTTGTGGTTTTGGCTAATGTTATACATTTTTGCACCATTAATTCAAAACATACGTTTATTTCTGAGATTACTTTTGCGACACTGAAGCCAATTTAGAACCAATATTGCTTTAAAATACCTCATCTTAAACATGCCTATTATGATAACACTTCTGTTTTCCATTTAATGTCAGTAATCTGTTTCTAAAAATCATAAATTCTGCAGGAATGCAAGGAGTGTATTTGAAACGAGAAAATTAGACTGAAGCACACTTGTACAAGCCAATAAAATGCAACTAAAACACAGAAAAATGTTTCCATGTAAGTAACAATAACGTTATAGTGTAAGAAATTTTAAACGTAGGTTTGGAATTTTTAGATAAATTTTTTGTTTGATTCACATGGCTTCAACCATGCTGAAATCCATACACTTGACATATATTGGTTTGGGCAAAACTTCTACATGTGGTTTTAAAGTTTTTGTTACTGTATTGGTATATAATTGAAGATTGTTTCTCCCACTCTCTACATGTTTCAGGGCTTAGATGTATCATATCCTTTCCTTTGCAATGAATACACAAAAATTTATAGGCTTAAAGAAAGAACCACTTAATTTGATTATATTTCTATATATCAACATTTGGACTGACCTCATTTGGGAAGCTCCTATGTGATAATGTTTGGGATCACAAATGAGGCTTTACTCACCTGGCTTTGTGACTGAGGGTGGTTGGTTTGGGATGGCTTCGCTTAGGTGTATGGTGGTTTCAGCTGACATGCAGCCTAGCTGTGTTTGTATCACCTTTATTCATGTCCTCTTGGCCATAGCAATTCAAATGGCAAAGCCCAGGATATTGTCAGCAGGGACCATAGAGGGCGTGGATATATGGAATTGTGTCATTTGGAGCCATCAGTGGGACGGTGTACCACAAGAAATGCACATCATATACTTTTTTTCCTGTGTAACCATGGGTGAAACATGTTAGGGTGTGACATGCTTACTTTCTGTGAAATTTAGATATATAAAAGCAAGAGATACCAAGTGTGGTGGCTTATATCTGTAACCCCAGCTACTCTGGAGTTTAAAGTGGGAGGATCTCCTTAAGCCCAGGAGTTCGAAGCTGCATTGAGTTATGATCTACCCACTATACTCTAGCCTGGGCAACAGAGTGAGCCCCTGTCTCTATTACAAAAGAAAAATGCAAGAGGTGTTCTAGTGGAAACACTCACACAGCATCCTGTGTGGTATTCCTGTATAGAATACCTCATATAGCCCAAATGTATTTCTATAACATTAATTTTAGTGAAGATACAATGTTTCACCCTCTGATGTAAATTACCATATATTTCTTTCAGGAACATTAATTGTTGCTAAATCACTTGATAATGTTTGTTTTCCTTAGTCCAATAATAAATGTCTAAAATCTTCACCAATTGATGTAGTGGTGGATGGTACATCTTCAGGCATCTTTTTTGCCTTTACCTGCCTAGAGGACTGTTCTCTGATGGGAGGCTTTCTGATCTTTGATCTTACCCCCCTAAAGTGTAGAGTGTTTTGAGCCAGAGAATCTAGGACCAAACCACACCAGTTTTTTCATGACTCTACTCCATTCGCCTTTTCTCTGAGGGATGCTTCCAGAATCCATAATGTGTTTCCAAGAGCAACAAAAAATGAGTAAATCATTGATGAGTTGTGTGTTTTTTTATTCCTCATTTTGTTTTACACTGTATTTTATGAGCTTCATGGGGCCCATGAATTAAAATGGGAAAGTAGAAATTAGCAAAACTTAGCTTCAGAGAAATGTCTATAAATAAGATGAAGTTGGATGTTCATATAGACAGGTTATAAGATTGTAGAGTCGTCTAAGTTGACTGCCAGTTTATCAGTGATCTTTTTGATTTTATGACAAAAAGGCAGACATGTTACATCAGTTGAACAGAATGTGAGCAGAGAGCATGCTAAATTCTCATAGGATCTGAAGGGGTGCTGACACCAAGTCTGAAGCTTTGTTCGTTGGTCACACAGATGGTGTAGTGGAAAATTTTTTACTCCAAATTTAGAAATCAATGTTTTAAGCATTCAGTAGTGGAAACAGTTACCTAGTGCTAAAGCAAAACTCATGTATTAAGATACTATCATTTCAAAATAGTGTGGTCCCAGACAGCTTTTGAAAGACTGTACTCGATGTCATGGAAAAAGCTGGCCTATCTAAATGACTGAGTTGCTGACAGGTCCTTAAGTAAACCCTCATGTATTTCTCTCAGGTTGTGTGTATATGTGCAGGTTTGCAGCAGCATGTGCAAAGTTATATTTTCTGGTAAATATTTCCAGTGCTAATTTACATTTTAGCCCACTTAGGGTAGTCTTAGTTCAGTTCTTCAAATGCTCACCAGAAACCTGAGTTACAGTTAAATCCAGTGCCTGCTCTCTATGCCTTACTGAGTCTTCTGCCACACTTGTTATACTGTCCATGACCTTCTGGAAATTCTTTTCTTATTTCTGTCATGGCTTCACTGATAAATTCTTCTTCGATTCCCCAGATTCTACTTTCTTCTCCTTAACATTTATCACCCAAGTCCTTCCAGCCTGGAGCCGCCCTCTCACTCTGCAGTTCCCCGTGACACATCTGGCCCTCTGTGGCTCACGCTTCTCTTTCTCTCTGGCTGGTGCCCCTGTCCCAGCCTTCTGACCCTAGGTTCAGCTCCCTGTTGAATGCTTGTTTGTAGTTATCTGAATGGCATGTCCAGCTCAACAAATCCAAAATGGAAAGCACATGCTCCTCTCTTCCCTCACATGTGATATCACTGCCATCCAGCCAGTGTCCCAGGCACCAAAGTGGATTTTTTTATGGACTCCTCCCTCTCTCTCCCAGGTCTGCTGTCATCTGGTGTCCACGCCTGCTACTTTTGTTTGTTTATTATTTTTATTTGTTGTAACATCAGCATCCAGTGCCAGTGTATGGAGAGGAGCTGTTAGTGCTCAAAGACAACACGCTAACTGTGTTTATCACATTGGAAAGGTCATTCTCAGCAAAACCTGAAGGGTGTGTTACTCAGCATTGAACTTTTATGCCTTGGGAACTATGTGTCTATCGAATGTGTGTGGTGACTGTGTCTAAGCAAAGTTTTTAACTCTGGGAGAGGGCCACACTGAGCCTCCAGCAATCAGTCAGTCACTGTTCAACATTTCCTACTCAGGCACTGGACCCCACAGCGGTTTCTTCAAGTGAGTCTCTGCCCCGTGAGCCGTGACCCCCTATGCTTGCCTCTCCGTCTCTCCAGTCTTGTGGGTAGCCGTTTCCTCCGTGTCTTGTTCTCACTGTTGGATCCAAGAAGAATTGTGGTTTAGTCTCTTTAGCTTTCTATATCTTGTTAAAATGAAGTAAAGACTTCCAAGCCTCTTACATGTGGACATGGAAACCCAGATGATATTTTTAAAAGTACATATGTTCTTAATGTCTTTGTGGATAATCAAAGAATTTTTCTTTGCAGAATTAGGAATGAGATGAATTAGAATTTTTAATATGGAGCTTTCCTTTATTCATAGAATAAACTCAAAATTCATTCTTACTCTTTGTGGTGTGCATCTCTTCTCTATGAGTAAATATTAGCATTTCCTCAAATTCTGTACTTGCTCTTTTTCTTCTTCAACTTCTTAGGTACTCCTCAAGCCATTTCATTTACTCTGTGTCAGGCAACGCTGAGATTTCTGTCACTCTCCATGTCTTCTCACTTTGCCGTAGATGTCTCTGCTGAACCCTGGAATCATATCCAGTCACCAGTTGGACATCCCACATATCTGACCACAGTTATTTCCAATGTGATATGTCCAAGTCTGTGTCAGTTCTACCCATCCTCTGCTTCTTCCCTTTGCAGATTTTACTTTATGGCACCAGTATCTAACTAGCTGCATTTATGCACATAGCCTGGAAATAAAACTCTTTTTGCTTGCTCAGTAAATAACAGCAAATCTGTTGCTGCTTTTTTTTTTTCTTTTTTTCTCCAAGTTTAGTACTACTTCACTATTCTGTATTTTTTCTTCTCTGTGTCCTGAAATCACTGGTCATCTGTTACCTGTTTTCTTCCCCTCTGACTCACCTTTGAGCCTTTCCCTGTTGTCCTGGGGATGACTGGAAATGTAAATGTAGTCATGTAACTTACCTGTTCTTACAGGATCTCATCATTGACACCCTGTGGCTTGGGAAGTGGTCATGTTCATCCCAGGGTGGACACAAGCAGTCCTTTGGCATGCAGATAGGAACTTTTGGAATACAGTTGTATGTGATTTTAATTTATAAGTAATTAAAAGCTGATAGGTACATACACTTTCTTGTTGTTCAATTAGGTCAAATATTTAAATGGAGAATTCATAATTAGTTCCTTCAATATTGTGTTTATGTCGTCGTGGCCAACGATTATTCACATAGAAACTGTAGTTTCATTAATGTAGTGTATGTTCTCTGTGCCCTTGGGAATGAGCTTTTGTGGTGGACTCCTAGTCGTGACAAAATGTTCACATGGATGAGCTAAACATCTTTGGTTTCCAGTGATATGCATCCTTGTAATAAAAAATAGGACTGTATTTTCTCCTTTCTTATTATAGTGTACATTGAAATTGTGTCTTAATTAGTTTACTAACACATTATTCCAGGTATGTATTTATACTTATGTCTACATACCAGGTCATAAGCTCCTTGGAGGAGCAGACTTTTATTTATGTTTCTATCCCTACCAACAAGGATGGTTTTATATCTATAAGTTTATCTTTGTAATAGTGTCTGTAGTACAGGGGACCACTAAACAATGAAGGAGCTAGGGGCAACAAACACCAGAACTTTTTTTTTTTTGAGACAGAGTCTCACTCTGTTGCCTGGGCTAGAGTGCCATGGCGTCAGCCTAGCTGACGGCAACCTCACACTCCTGGGCTCAAGCGATCCTTCTGCCTCAGCCTCCCGAGTAGCTGGGACTACAGGCATGCGCCACCATGCCCGACTAATTTTTTCTATATATTTTTAGCTGTCCAATTAATTTCTTTCTATTTTTGGTAGAGACGGGGTCTCGCTCTTGCTCAGGCTGGTCTCGAACTCCTGAGCTCAAACGATCCACCCGCCTCGGCCTCCCA